>JAZHYW010025435.1:0-37670 GCA_037355805.1 Ixodes ricinus | reverse complement strand
AGGGCGTAGTTTGGCTAATTGGTGGTACATACTGTTTGGTGGGAACAGCACATGCCTTGCTGCAGTTCATTTCTCTTACATCGGGCCCTTTTCTGTGTTCTTCAAATCAAACCCATCAGGACATCTTCTACGTCAACGCCATAGCGATTGCAACCTGCAAAGCACTACAATACGTATATGCCTCCAGGAAGTGAGTCTTCCCGCCTGAGGTGGTCGCCCTTTTCGGGCTGGTGGCCCCGTCGACTGGACACGCCAAGCGCGTGTGCAAGATTCTTTGTTCAGAATCATGGAGGCAAGTGAGACTTATGGATGAGGCTTTGAGGGTTTGGTGCTTTCGAACGACGGGCAATGTGTGCGTCGCTGAAAGAATCCTTCGGTCGCGTAGAAGAGAGTCCGCGCAAGTCGCAGATTTCTTGTGGGAGGGTCTTCGCGCCTCGTTTCCTAAGAGGCAAAAGTATATCCAAGGTGGAGAGGGCAAGGTTGTGTTCCTGGGGGACTCTTCGGCTCCGGCCGCGATTGTGAAGATTCTGGAAAAGGGACCAAAGTTTCGCCACGGAGCCCTCAGTCAGGTCAACGGAAATGCTGGCCCTTGTACGTCAGGTGTCTGAGAAGGTGACCCCGGACAACAGGGAATGGTGCGTTCTTGAATGTGTGGAAGGACTCACTAGGGAGGGCAGACGACCGGTGCGCAAGATGAAGCTAAGTGCGGTCGTGCCGTTCTTTAAGGAGTCAAAGCTGAAGCTGTTGGTGTCCGATAAGGAAGGCGGGTTCGTTGTGGTGCCTGATAACATGTTTCAAGAGAAATCGAGGCATGCAATGCAGAAAAATTTTAGATCCTTGTCGGGTGTGGATTTGAAAAAGGTTAAGGCGCGTGCCGTTCAGCTCTGTGTGGATCTTAATTTGGATAGGCTTCGAAAATCGGTGTCAGGAGCGAAATGTCTCAGCTTGGAAGCTTTCTTTACGTTGAAAACTCATAAGGAGTTGACGCCGTTTAGGGCTATTGTCACCCAAAAGGATTCGTGGCAGCTGCATGTGTCTTCGTTCCTTCAGCGCCACCTGTCCTCGCTCACCCTAAATGACCCTTTTTTGATACGTAATTCGGAGGCTCTTGTTGAATATTTGAGGGGGTTAATCCAGGATCCTGTGACATCGTGTCACTCGATGTTGAGGATATGTTTTATTCCATTCCCCACGGAGAGCTCATGACGGCCGTGGAGGAATGTATCCAAACCAATGGGGCCGTGGCCTTCAGTAGCGCTTCAGGGGTATCGAGTGATTCGTTTCAAGAGTTGCTGCATTTCTACCTCCAGTCAACCTACGTTGCCTACGAGGGTGATACCTTTTTGCAAAAGAGTGGCATGTTGCATAGGGTCTAGCGTAGCACCGGTGCTTAGTGATATCTATCTGGCGAGGTGTGATAGAGGCATTGCTGGCAGACTAGACGGACGCGTTTTGAAAGTGCTAAGATATGTAGATGATTATCTCATTGTCCGTAGACCCAGCCTTGACAACGACTGTGTTCAAGTGGTTAAGGAGGTTGTGTACATTTCTATTGAATGTTCCCAGGGCCTAAGTTTTAAGCTCGAAGTCCCGACAGAAGGGGCTTTGCAATTTTTGGACATTAATCTCCGCCTTGGGACGTCACACGTGTGCTGGGCCTATGATCCCAGATCAAAGAAGGGATTACTTCCCTATGACTCGGCACACTCAAAATTGGTGAAAAGGGCCATTGGTGGGTCGTGCCTCAGGGCGTCTTTGTTAAAATCCTGTCACCATAGGTGTGGGTTAAGTTTTGTGACTGATGTTGAAAGGCTTGCCTTTGCGGCTTCCCTTCGGCGGTTGTGGTGGGTGTTGCTGAGTCTCTTGTTAGGATGTTTAGGGGGCACACTAGTCCTAGGGAAAAACAAAGGCCATCCACTAGACCTGTCGTACTCCCGTATATCTATGCCTTGTCTCACCGAATTAAGCGCGTTGCCGGTAGGTTTGAGGTGCCTGTCGTCTTCTCGGCGCTATCTAAGCTGTCCCACCTTTGTGCTGCTGTGAGTAGAGAGGGACGCCCTTCCGTTCAGTGCTACGTCAAACATCGCACCCCGTACGTCGCTTGTGCAATCGGGGTCGTTTACCAGATCCCCCTGTCCTGCGGCAGGGTGTATATTGGTCAGACTGGGCGTTGTGTAAACGTAAGAGCAAGGGAGCATTCGCTTTCTTTGCGTTGTTCGCCCTCAGGGAACTTAGCGGTCCATTGTGATAGGTGCGGCTGCACGCCGTCATTTTATGATATAAAGATTCTGTCTCGTCAGAAAAAAATGAAATCCGTTTGCAACTCCCTGTAACACCGAATTAGAGCGCAGCTCTTGAGGAGAAGGGGAAGGCACGGGGGGGGGGTCACGTGACCTCGGGGAGGGGGGGGGTCACGTGGCCTGGGGGTCACGTGACCTCGAGGAGGGGGGAAATTTTCCGCTAAATTTAGCGGGGAAAATTTTCCGCTAGACGTAGCGGGGAAAATTTTCCGCTAGATTTAGCGGGAAAATTTCCCGCTAGATTAGCGGGGAAATTTTCCGCTAAATTAGCGGGAAAAATTTTCCGCTAATTTTAGTGGGGAAAATTTTCCGCTAGATTTAGCGGGGAAAATTTTCCGCTAGATTTAGCAGGGAAAATTTTCCGCTAGATTTAGCGGGGAAAATTTCCGCCAATTTAGCGGGAAAATTTTCCCTAGATTGCGGGGAAAATGTTCCGCTAGATTTAGCGGGGAAAATTTTCCGCTAGATTTAGCGGGCAAATTTACCCATCATGCATTGCGCGGTTACGCCGACGGCGACGTCGACGGTGACGCCGCTCAAGCCGGAAACGGGCGCCAAAGAGCTGCGCTCTAAAACAAGACTGCGAGGGAGATAGATGAAGCGTATTTTATGGCGTCTATCGGAGCTGACACGTGTGTGAGCGCTCCTTCTGTTGCCCTTGCAAATGACGAGGTAGATTTTGTAAGAAAGTGTGGCAGGTTCGTGTGACGGCGCGTGGGCGTGGGTGATGCCGTATGTTATTGGTTTGATTTGTTTGTTCTCTCCCCTTCCTCTTTTTTGCGTTTATTTCTCTTTTTGCAGAGCAATAAACTTTCAGTTGTAAGTCAGCGCCCTGTCTGTGTGTTTCTTCGACCTGGTCCTACGTCTTTTTTTTTTGCACTGTTCCCACCAGTCATATGAAACAACTGCAATATAAGTAATATGCCAAAACATTGTTCCTATCAGTCGCATTTATCAAACAAATATATTGTGTTCTAAATCGACAGATATCTACAATATTCAGATATTTTAGTCTGAATCTGTTACAAATGCCATTTTTTCATTGTTCCCGTGCTGGTTGTCAATAAGCATGGGAATTATTTAATGTAAATATTGACTGACGAAAGTTCGTACTACATTTTGAGGACACCCAGGCGAATGAGGCGATCACATTCTTGCGTTAGGACTGGAAACGTGCTATCGAGGCGCAATTGCAAGGTCACAGAAATGCAGGGAAAGAAGGCACCATAAAATTGTCGTAATTAAAAATTATGTAGTAAATTTTGATCTCGAATAAAAATCGGACCCACTTTAGCCGAACGAAGAACAGATCACACGTTTAACCACCTGGTCACAAAGGGAGATTGTGCCTTGGCTTTCTTATAGCCAGACAGCCCTATATAAAAAGGTTTTCAAATGTGGCCACACGCTGATTCCGGTTAATTTTATATTAATTTTTCTGGTTTTCTCTAGCACAAACTTTACTCGCGACTTTACAAGTAGGCATGCACAAGGCATTTTGCTCTGGTTTCGAGCCTCTTCGTCTCCCGCTTCTGCGAGTGGAACCGACATTTTGTGATCGAAACGATTCAAGCGATAACGCATTCATTCCACGTCGCTTGAAAAGTACACCGGGCCTCGGATCAGTTGCTATGGAAATGCAAAATGGTTTCCTTATACGCTGTATTATGTAATATTCTTCACTCCTAGGTCGTAGAAGCAGATCAGCCGATGGTACCCTTTACCTTGTGTACGCGTCCGAAAAGAGACCATACAATTCAAATTGCAATCGCGGCCTTCTATGCCTTAACGAACTTCTTTGTTCTACTCAGGAGGACATATTTCAAACTTTCGTTGGACTTGGCACTCTAGGACGCTTTAACTGACATGCGAGAAAAAATCCATGCAGCGTAAACGTTATTGTTACGCGCATAAAATATTTTGACTATTTGGAGATATTTTGAAACCGTGTGACCCACTGGATTTGTTGCACCCCATTTTGAATAATACATGACAGAAGGTATCTTGGAGTGTTCTCGCTCCTGAGTTATTTTATACGGCGATATTACACCTCACCGAGAATTTACCCTGAATAAAGACATTTGTACGAGGGTGATCAATAAGTTTTGCTTCATGGGCTGTAACGTGTTTTTTTTTTCTTTGATGGAATTGAAAGATGTTACATTCGAATGAATGTTTGAAATCTCCTCTTTCCCAGAATCTCACAACTTTTCAATATAGAGACCACCTGCTGGTATGCACTTCCGCTACCCGTGCACTACCCTCAGCATATTGTCATAAATGATAGAGGGCAACTTTTGACGAGATCATCAACGCGCTCGAGGAGCTGCAGTTACAAGATGTTTAGCCTCATTCACCTTACAGCCCGGACCTTCCGCCATCTGACTATTTACGGTTTTCCAAGTGAAAAAAAAAATTTGAAGGGTACATGGTTTGCGTCCGATGACGAGGCTACCGATGCACTGCGCCATTGGTGTCTTCAACAGTCGCTATCAATCATCTACGAAGGCATGCGGAGAGTAGTCCACCGGTAGAGGAAATGTATCACCGCCGGAGGAGACTGTATTGAAAAGTTATGTGCTCTTGGGAAAAGGGTAATTACAAACTTTCATTCGAATGTAACATTTTCTAATTCCATCCCTAAATAAAAAAAATTAGTTTAGGAGGCGAAACTTATTGATCACACTTAGTATAGACCGACACGCAGCGCGGCTCTGTTTACCAACACGGCCGGAAGGGCACGCATGCGCAGCAGCCATGTGGGCAAAAGCGGCAAGGCTCTCCATATTTTCGACATTGCGTTCTATGGCGTGCGCTCGTTGTTGACGTTGTAAAGACGCTTCTAGATTTATTTGTGCGTCGTATTTTCTGCCAACGTATGTCGTACGTTATGCCCGACAATTTGAGCTCGCTACCCGAGCCTGAACGGCAGCGGTATCGAGACAAACTGTGCGTGGACTGCGTTGCCTTCGACGATCCGTACGCCATAAACAAGACCTGGTGCAGTTCCGACGCGAAGTTACTGCCACTGACGTCGGCGGCTGACGTCGTCGTTTGTTTAGTTTTTTTTTTCAGTTGACGGCCGACACGGTGCAGGCGTACAAGTCTCTCGAGGCCTACGATTACTTTGAGCCGGTTTCCGCACAGCCGGCGGGATCAGCAGACTGTGGGTCTGCTGAAGTGTATTTATTAATTGAATAAATACACACAGCGTCTTCGAGTCAAGGTATGATATTTTACCTACCCTCATGACCACAAGGCATGACAAGCGGTAACGCTTTGTCCGTTCTGCATGCAGTCTTGGCGGTAACACGTTACGAGTCACGGCGTTACCGGTAACGCGTTACTTTTTTCAGTAACGTAGTAACGTACTCGTTACTTTTTCAAAACAGTAACGGGTAACGTATTTACGTTACTATTTCAGGTAACGGGTAACGTAGTTACGTTACTTGTTGCTTCTTCCCATGTCTTGAAGGAATTACACTTCAATTTTTTCCGTGTTTTTAGGCGTCAAGCCACGTGAATTTCTGAGTTTTCCGCGTATTTCTTTGCATTTTTTCTCCTGAGTATTTAGGTGAAACCATAAAAAGAGATAAAGTAGTTATTTTCAGTTTCTGCATAAACATAATGTTTCTTGAAACACGATTTCATGCATACCTGTACCGTCAAAACAGTAAAACGAGTTAAATCATAATTAAAAAAGTAACGCAAAAGTAACGTGCGTTACTTCTTATCGTTAAGGGTAACGCGTTCCTTTTATTTTTATGTAACGTAGGTCGGTAACGCGTTCCCGTTATTTGCGAGTAACGTATCTCGTTACTTTTTTCTGTAATGCCTACAACACTGACGTTCTGTCGCCGATCTTCTTCCGCCTGATAGCGCGGGCGTAGCGAACCACCGACGAGCGCTTGGCCGGTGCTTTGTGCTCGAACACCGTGGGAACAAAACTCCCGGTGGTCTCGATCAGACGACGGTTTTCCTGCACATAAGCAAGCCTCGGGGCGGAGATTGAAATGGAAGCCACACTTGCCTTCAAGAAAGTGCTTCCCGCACGAAGGGTCGTCCGCGCGAGGCGACCATTGTTTTCGATCCACGGGTATTATCCACCTTCTGCGCCTTTCAGAGTCAGCCGGGAACTTGTGGAAACTCACCCCGCTACTTTTGCTGTACCTTTCGGTGCAATTAACGGCTACACAGCTTTGCAGCATGTTGAGATGCTATGACGCCCATGCAAAACGTGCGCCCTTTTGCCCACACCACCCGGCTCCGGCGCGATCGCAGCGCCGCCGCAGCTCCGTGACGTCAAGCCCGCGTGTCGGTCTATAAGCTTCTGGAACCTATAAGTGATAAGTGATTTATTTGCACTTAAATTGGTGCGCACACGTCGGCGTGCCAGGCAAAGCAGATAGGTAAAAACCCTTACGCGCGTGGGCCTGCTAGCCTGCCGCTTTGTGCGTTGGGAGTCATGGCGTAATTCCAGCTTTAGAAGCATTAAAATGATGATGGCTGTGATGATGGTGGTAGTTATTGCGATGATGTAGTTGATGACGATGACAATGGTGATTATTGTAAAAACTTCCACGTCGGTCTAGAAGACGACGAAACAGCGGACAAAACAAGCCAGGGCACGAGGAGATCGACCGACGATTTCACGAGCAGCGGAGCAGCGGGGCAGGCCGGCTCCAACCGTTTTCGCCTAGCTACGATGTCCCTTTTCTGACTGTAAATAGTGTACATAAAGTTGCTATCGATTTAAACACCACAACGTCCAGAAGTTCTTCTATATGGTGCCGAAACCCGGGAACGAGACGCAACGAGAGGAACCTGGACGAGTCTTCAGCAACTAACGCAGGGCTACTGAGACGTTCCATTCAAGCCACGGCTGACGACTACTCATGGATCGTCTTAAACTGAAACGGAAGGCACTGCGAAGCCAACTGACAAGGCTGATACCAGACATCGACGCTGCTCTTCAACGTGATCCGATCATCGAACGGGATATCGAAATCCTCAGGCAACGATTGGGTAGTCTACATACCCAAATGACCGAAACAGATGTCGCCATCGAGCCTTTCCTGGGGGACGACGCGGAACAAGAATACACCCGTGCATTCGAGTACAACGACCGCGCCGTCACCTACCTGGCTCAGTTGGACTACTCAATCCGAACTCTACAACAACGAACCCCGACCGAAACAACAAACCCTGGAAACAGTGCAAGAATCGGAGAACCGACGAGTACCTTAAAGGTAAAGCTTCCCAAACTTGAGCTTCTCAAGTTTAACGGCCAACAGCGACACTGGCAACCGTTTTGGGAGCAATTTCAGCAAGCGGTTCATCACAACGAGGCACTAACAGCTTGCGACAAGTTCAATTACTTGAGAACTTCGCTAACGGGAGAAGCCGCTGCAGCCATCGTCGGACTCCCATCAACGTCCATCTGCTACAAGGACGCAGTAGACATCCTTATTAGCCGATTCGGCAACGAGAAACGGCTCATACAAGATCATATGGAAAAGCTACTTGACCTTAAACCGGTACCTTCTGCACAAGACGTACGTGGACTTCGAGGTCTTTACGATAATGTGCAGGCCCATGTACGTGGACTCAAGTCTCTCGGTGTGAGTGAAGAATCTTACTCTTCGATGCTACATCATCTCCTCGTAAGACTCCTTCCTTCAGAGATAATGCTTCACTATAACAGAGAGGCGATTCGACAGGAAGGGAACGCCCAAGAACAAAATGAGGAAGGAGCGCGAGCGCGAGTTCCTAGAGAACAGCCAGCAGCGCTAACATCGTTACTCCAAGCCTTGAAGGTAGAAATCGAAAGTCGAGAACAGACGTACACACCTGCGAGATTGGAGCACCCTCTGACAAAAAAAAACGAATGCACCGGCAGGAGGTAAAAGATATCCTGATAAGCAGAACATTTTTAGACCATCATCGTCTGCACTACTTCAACAAACGGATCTCAGAACACCGTGCTTCATTTGCAAATCTAAAGAACACAAGACGGAAGAGTGCACTTCGACAGTTTCACTGGAACAAAAGAAGACGATGCTACAGAAACACGGCAGGTGTTTCCGCTGCACCCTTGTGAACCACATGTCTAAGAACTGCCGAAGAAGAATCACATGTAGGCACTGCCGAGGCCGACACGCTTCCACGATGTGCGACCCTAAATTTAAGAACGGCGGACAAAAGAATGTCGCTGGCACAGCTCCGTTACAGCTAAAATCAACGACTGAGACTTCGGACCAAAGGATAGTGCTGTTACAAACGGCCGAAGCGTGGGCTTCTGGAACCAAAAACAAAGCGATGGCTAGAGTATTGTTTGACGGCGGTAGCCAGAGATCCTTTATAACCGAAGACTTATCTCGGAGACTGGGCTGCAAAGTTGTGGGAAGCGAACGACTTGCAGTAGGGTATTTCGGTGGACATAACCAGGAGAAGAACTTTCGAAGGGTCTTCATTACTCTGCAAAGCAAACACGATGGACAAACTTACCACCTTGAGGCTCTTGAAACCAGCATAATTTGCGATCAACGACTGCCACAACCGGATGACAACGTCGTCAACTTTTCTCAAAACCGAACAGACACCAAGCGAGCCGTATTACAGACAACGGCAAGAATTTACGACCCGCTTGGGATGCTGGTACCCTTCACTATACTTGCAAAACTTTGTTTCCAACGACTCTGGCGTCTGAACATCGATTGGGACAGCCCGTTGACCGACGATATACTAGAAGAGTGGAATCGATGGTGTGAAGGACTTCCCCTTCTGGGTCAAGTGGCTGTACCACGGTTCTACAGAGATCAAATGACTGAAACAGCACAAGGAACGGTACTACACATTTTCGCGGATGCCAGCACTGTGGCGTATGGTGCTGTAGCATACCTGTGCACAACGGGCATATCAGGTGAAACATGTTCAACCTTTATGTTCTGCAAATCACGAGTGGCTCCGTCTGAAAAAGGTAACCTTGGCAAGACTAGAGCTCTTGGCTTGCCTCGTGGCTGCGAGAATCTATGATCACATCAGAACTCACTTTCAAGAGAAATTGAAGGAGACGCATTTTTGGACGGATTCCATGATTGCGTTGTGCTGGATCCTCGGAGACGCCAACAGATGGAAGCAGTTTGTTCAGAATCGAGTGCGCGAGATCCATGCTAAAACAAACCAAAACTGGAGACACTGTCCTGGAAAGGGCAATCCAGCGGATCTCATCACACGGGGAATATCTGCCGAGCAACTAATTACCAATCAGTTGTGGTGGAAAGGACCCACATGGATTACAATGAATGAAGCAATGTGGCCCCCGAGGACGATACCAAAGGAAGAATTCCCTTGTGAGTTGGAAGAAAAAGGTTCTGCGAACGTCTTGCAAACTGTAACACCAATTGAACCGGCCATACTAGATGAAAACCACTACAGTTCAATTCAGCGACTTCACCGAACTACAGCCTGGATCCTCAGGTTCACTCGCAAGCTGAGACACAAGAGTGACCGAAAAGGACCACTGACTACGGATGAAATTCACGAAGCCGAGCTGTATTGGATTCGAAGAGTACAACTGGCATCATTCCAACAAGAAATTAAGTGCACGCAGCGAGCTCAAAAACTACCTACAGAATCAAAACTGAAGGACATGCCTTTGTTCGTCGATCAGGAGGGCCTGCTACGCGCTACTGGTCGACTACAACACAGCAACGCATCCTACAGCGAGCGACATCCAATTGTTCTACCAAAAGGACACCGATACTGCCGGCTTATCGTGCTTCAAGAACACCAAAGACTCCTCCACGCCGGAGTGCACGATACTCTAGTACAACTGAGAGAACGCTACTGGATTATCTCTGGTCGACAGTTGGTGAGACTGGTGATCAAGGAATGCGTTATCTGCCAACGTTACAATTCAAGACCAGCTTCTGAAGTCACCGCACCGTTACCTCTCGATCGCGTAACAAGGGCCAATCCATTTGAGGTGACTGGGATCGACTTCGCAGGCCCCCTCTTCGTCAAAGGCAAGCCAAATTCACAGAAAGCTTATATAACCTTATTCACTTGCGCCGTGACCAGAGCAGTACACCTGGAACTCGTGGAAGACATGACAGCAACATCCTTCCTACACGCCTTTCGACGATTTATATCAAGGAGAGGCATCCCACAAATAATTTATACGGACAATGCCTTAACATTCAAAAGAAGTAAGAAGGAACTGCACAACCTGTGGAACATTATTAGAGATGAAGAAGTCACGAATCAAGTGAGTTCCTTCAAGATTCACTGGAAATTCATCGTCGAACGGGCTCCATGGTGGGGAGGTTTTTACGAACGACTCGTCCGCTCAGTCAAGCTGTCGCTGAAAAAAGCCCTTGGCTGCAGGAGTCTAACCTCCGATGAACTCTACACAGTACTGACAGAAGTAGAGGCTGTTATAAATTCACGACCCCTCACCTACGTCTACAACGACATAGGAGAACCAGAAGCATTGTCGCCAGCTAATTTCCTAACGGGAAAACGACCGACATCTTTTCCCACACTTGGACTTACAGAAGTTACCCACACTTCTGCAGATCAACTTCTTCAAATGTGGAAACACCGCGAAGAGGTTCTGGATAGATTCTGGAGAAGGTGGTCAACAGAATACTTACTGGAGACTAGAAATATGCAAAGAACCATCACCTCGAAGACGCACAACATAAAAGTCGGAGATCTTGTCCTAATCAAAGACAACTTACTACCGAGGCAGCGATGGCAGATGGGAACGGTTGAAGAAGTTTCTATCGGAAGAGACGGAAAAATACGATCTGGTACCATCAGATTACCCGGCAGAGTATTTGTAAAAAGACCCATTCAACTGCTTTTTCCTCTAGAAGTTTCTACCAAGTAAATGTAAAATGAACAAAGTTCATTTCGGGGGCAGTGTGTAAAAACTTCCACTTCGGTCTAGAAGACGACGAAACAGCGGACAGAACAAGCCAGGGCACGAGGAGATCGACCGACGATTTCACGAGCAGCGGAGCAGCAGGGCAGGCCGGCTCCAACCGTTTTCGCCTAGCTACGATGTCCCTTTTCTGACTGTAAATAGTGTACATAAAGTTGCTATCGATTTAAACACCACAACGTCCAGAAGTTCTTCTAAAATGATTATGATTCGAGGAAAGAGGGAGTGAGGGAGATGGCAGCAAACGCGAAAGCAATCATATCGCAAATACCCTGCAAAGTTCGCGGTACTCATCGTGTGATGGGGGCAGAGGGCTACGAGAGGCTAATCGGATGGTCAGAAAGCTTCTAATGGCGGCAGGCAGGAGGGATTCATAGTGACGAACTGTACTGCCGCGGAGAAGTTCGGGCTGACTTGTCGCTTCTAGTGACGTGTGCGGCGGCCGATAGGCGGGTCCCCGAAAGAGATCCGTCAAGCTAATTGGCAGAGCACGCGGTTTCGCGAAATCCTTCGTTGGCTTTTTATTAAACATAGCACATATCTACTAGATAGAAAAGTCACTTGTTTTTCAATAGTCTCTGACAAGGCGAGAACCGGTGAGGTTTAGTTGTCCCGCCTCCAGCGTGAGCTTTCTACCCTTGACGACGCTTCGGCGTCTTGTCCACCTCGAGAGCGCGCGCAGTCAATGAACGACAGGAAGGCACGGGGCGCGTGCTTGGGGGCCAGTGGTTAGAAAGATACGCCCGGCCGTTCTCATTTTGTGACTAGCGATTTTATTGAGCCTATTAAACTAACCAACTAGTGAAAAAAAATTATTTATTTTAAAGTGAAGCAACTGGCTTGACCTCTTCGTCCGAGTGGTGCTATGCCGAGAGGCAATGTCATTTCTTCTAGGAGTTGATTCTGTGGATGTTGTTTTATCGAATGCGCCAAAATTATTGTTTGAGTCACCAATGCGTCTTAGTAAGAGATGGAGTCCACGAACTTCAAAGCGCTGTTTTCTCGTCGACAGACTCAAGACAAGGAAGTTCGGATACTTGGACCCTAATAAGTGCTGAGGTGGTAACCGGCCTAATGATTACGTTCAAAATGTAGGCTCCAAACGTTTCTGGAGCAGTCAACGGGTCTGTGATTCAGGTGTGTGAGTGCTTCGTGGTGTTTGTGTTTATATTCATTTGTAATCTGTATTTCGAGATGAATGTAGTGCGTTCAAATACACACAGAGGCACTATTTTTTCACAAATAAAAAAGCAAAAACACTTCGCGTGTTCTTTTTTTTGCGGCAGTTAATTTGGGGCACAGTGGAAAGCCGTAGTAAGCTTTCAAAACATTGCTGAATGGATAGCTAAGCCGTGAAGAATATTGTTTCGTTTTAGACGGCTGCATTTTTTTAAATTAAAAGCTGTAGCTTTTTAATTGAAAAGCTAAAACAGTGTATATTGGAAGCGACGGAAAGTATGTTGCATTTTTATTAAAAAGTGGGCCAATATTCAAAAAAAGAGTCAACAGAAAAGCTAGAGAAAGTCAGATGAAAAGCTGTTGACATTTTACATCCTCTGATGACTTTTATCAACAGCCTATCAACAAAAGAGCACCACAGGACTTTGTAAGGGGATATTAACGTTTGAGATCGGGGTCAAGATTGCGGCCGCGGTACGTGGCAAGAGTTGAGAGAAGGCCGCATAATGAGGTACTACCTGTCAAATCAAGTACAACAGGTTTGATTTCAGCTAGTGGTACATAATTCAATAGGGTCAGCTGAACAATCACAAATTAGAAAAACCGTGAGAAGTGTGTATGTCCTTTTCCTCTCACGGTTTTTGCTAATTTGTAATTGCT
This sequence comes from Ixodes ricinus, assembly GCA_037355805.1. Classification (NCBI taxonomy): domain Eukaryota; kingdom Metazoa; phylum Arthropoda; class Arachnida; order Ixodida; family Ixodidae; genus Ixodes; species Ixodes ricinus. Next base: position 24,581 of record JAZHYW010025435.1, on the reverse strand, counting down.
CAGCTGACCCTATTCAATTATGTCCAATCAAACTTCATTTTCCGGTTGGTTTAACTCATCAAGGGCACTGCTCAAGGGGCATAGCATGGTTATCTCTTGGGAGAATTGAGTATCTCAGATATTTTTTTTATCTTGAATCTGTAGTACTACTTAAAAGGCGACGAAGATGGAGCAAGTGAAAACATGTACACATTTTCATCAAAGAACTGCCTCCATTTGCCGGATGCGAGTAGAGTCTGGCTTTCGTTAACAATGTTTTTATTTGCATATGATTCTTAATCTACATGGCATACGTCAAAGCATTATAAAGACACTACAACATACTTTGAATTACGCACCTACGTGTTTTTTGGACTGCCTGCTTGCGCTTTGACTTTGGGCACAGCTGCTTAGGCAAGCACCACAACACTAGAGGTGTTCTAGATTAAAGAAATATATGAGTATGCGCAATAAACTTACCTAACACACAGCACATGCTTTCGGGCTACTATTAATCTCTCCTCACTCAGTAGTAGTGGGGTTCGTTGTTGGCATGACGCACGCAGCGCGCTTACGCCTTCCTCTGCTAAAGATCCTTGCCACTGCATGGGCCGAAGGAACTACGTATAATCCACGGACATCGGAAACATGCAGATTCGAAGAGGGCTGTGGGTCTGCATCTGCGCATCTATTACCGGCGGTTTTCCTGCCTGATGCCTGGCTCGTTTGGTAACAACGGAGCGCCACATCGTACGATTACCGCCTACAAAAGGAAGCACCACTCACGTTTTCTACGGGGTGCGGTGCCGGCACGACGCACGTAACACGCTTACGCCTTCTTCTGCTACAGGTTAGTCCTCTGTACTACGAAGTTCGTTGCTCGCGGAAACGTTAGCCGACATCGCTTCCCATTGTCTTTGAAAATCTGTGTTTTGGTGCCGGAAAGCTCTGCTCGAATTCATATGCGGTGTTTGTGGAATTGAGGATCATAGTCTCTGGAGATGTTTAACTAAATCCTGGACCTCTCACGAATGAGTCAAATTCCTAAGTTGTTGAAATCCGCTGATTTACCACAAAATTGAACAAGGGTCAGAAACGCTTCTAAATGAAGTGGCTGAAATAAAAAAAATCTGGTTTTACTCGACAAGAAGATAGAAGCCATAAACGAGAAGTTCAAGACAGTGGAAGCAGAAATTGCCTTGCTAAACAGCTTTAAAGACGAAATGCAAGAAGTCTGCGCACACTCGAGTAGAATACCCTCTCAGCTTGCCGCGGTCTGCTCCAAACAAATAACCTAGAAAATAGGTCAAGAGAGACAAAAAATCGGCTTTTCTATGGTAACACCGACCTTTCACGGTCACCCCGAGTGTATCTTTGCAGAACTCAAGTCATTTTGATCCTGATTGAGACCATGTTTCCTTAGGTTCGTCGGTGTTACCATAGAAAAGCCGATTTTTTTGTCTTCTTGACTTATTTTCTAGGTTATTTGTTTGGAGCAGACCGCGGCAAGCTGAGAGGATAGTCTACTCGAGTGTGCGCCGACTTCTTGCATTTCGTCTTTAAAGCTGTTTAGCAAGGCAATTTCTGCTTCCACTGTCTTGAACTTCTCGTTTATGGCTTCTATCTTCTTGTCGAGTAAAACCTGTTTTTTTTATTTCAGCCCCTTCATTTAGAAGCGTTTCTTGACCCTTGTTCAATTTTGGTAGTAAATCAGCGGCTTTCAACAATTTAGGAATTTGACTATTCGTGAGAGGTCCAGGATTTAGTTAAACATCTCCAGAGACTATGATCCTTAATTCCACAAACACCGCATATGAATTCGACAGAGCTTTCCGGCACCAAAACACAGATTTTCAAAGACAATGGGAAGCGATGCAGGCTAACGTTTCCGCGAGCAACGAACTTCGTAGTACAGAGGACTAACCTGTAGCAGAAGAAGGCGTAAGCGTGTTACGTGCGTCGTGCCGGCACCGCACCCCGTAGAAAACGTGAGTGGTGCTTCCTTTTGTAGGCGGTAATCGTACGATGTGGCGCTCCGTTGTTACCAAACGAGCCAGGCATCAGGCAGGAAAACCGCCGGTAATAGATGCGCAGATGTAGACCCACAGCTCTCTTCGAGATCTGCATGTTTCCGATGTCCGTGGATTATACGTAGGTTCTTCGGCCCTAGCAGTGGCAAGGATCTTTTCCAGAGGAAGGCGTAAGCGTGCTGCGTGCGTCATGCCGGCCCCGAACCCCCACTACTACTGAGTGAGAGGAGATTAACAGTAGCCCGAAAGCATGTGCTGAGTGTTAGGTAAGTTTATTACGCATACTCATATATTTCTTCAATCTAGAAACCTCTAGTGTTGTGGTGCTTGCCTAAGCAGCTGTGCCCAAAGTCAAAGCGCAAGCAGGCAGTCCAAAAAACACGTAGGTGCGTAATTCAAAGTATGTTGTAGTGTCTTTATAATGCTTTGACGTATGCCATGTAGATTAAGAATCATATGCAAATAAAAACATTGTTAACGAAAGCCAGACTCTACCGAATCCGGCAAATGGAGGCAGTTCTTTGATGAAAATGTGTACATGTTTTCACTTGCTCCATCTTCGTCGCCTTTTAAGTAGTACTACAGATTCAAGATAAAAAATATCTGAGATACCCAATTCTCCCAAGAGATAACCATGCTATGCCCCTTTGAGCAGTGCCCTTGATGAGTTAAACCAACCGGAAAATGAAGTTTGATTGGACATAACTGAATAGGGTCAGCTGAGCAATTACAAATTAGAAAAACCGTGAGAGGAAAGGACATACACACCTCTCACGGTTTTTCTAATTTGTAATTGTTCAGCTGACCCTATTGAATTATGTACCACTAGCTGAAATCAAACCTGTTGTACTTGATTTGACAGGTAGTACCCTATTATGCGGCCTTCTCTCAACTCTGCCACGTACCGCGCCCGCAATCTTGACCCCGATCTCAAACGTTAATATCCCCTTACAAAGTCCTGTGCTGCTCTTTTGTTGATAGGCTGTTGATAAAAGTCATCAGAGGATGTAAAATGTCAACAGCTTTTCATCTGACTTTCTCTAGCTTTTCTGTTGACTCTTTTTTGAATATTGGCCCACTTTTTAATAAAAATGCAACATACTTTCCGTCGCTTCCAATATACATTGTTGTAGCTTTTCAATTAAAAAGCTACAGCTTTTTAATTTAAAAAAATGCAGCCGTCTAAAACGAAACAAAATTCTTCACGGCTTAGCTATCCATTCAGCAATGTTTTGAAAGCTTAACTACGGCTTTCCACTGTCCACCAAATTAACTGCCGCAAAAAAAAAAGAACACGCGAAGTGTTTTTTTTTATTTGTGATAAAATAGTGTCTCTGTGGTCTTTGAACGCACTACATACATCTCGAAATACAGATTAGAAATGAATATAAACACAAACACCACGAAGCACACACACCTGAATCACAGACCCGTTGACTGCTCCAGAAACTTTTGGAGCCTACATTTTGAACGTAATCATCAGGCCGGTTACCACCTCAGCACTTATTAGGGTCCAAGTATCCGAACTCCTTCTCTTGAGTCTGTCGACGAGAAAACAGCTCTTTGAAGTTCGTGGACTCCATCTTTTTCTAAGACGCATTGGTAACTCAAACAATAATTTGGCGCATTCGATAAAACAACATCCACAGAATCAACCCCTAGAAGAAATGACATTGCCTCTCTGCATAGCACCACTCAGGACGAAAAGGGTCAAGCCAGTTGCTTCACTTTAAAATAAATAATTTGCTTTTTTCACTAGTTGGTTAGTTTAATAGGCTCAATAAAATCGCTAGTCACAAAATGAGAACGGGCGGGCGTATCTTTCGAACCAGTGGCCTCCAGGCACGCGCCCCGTGCCTTCCGTCGTTCTTTGACTGCGCGCGCTCTCGAGGTGTGCAAGACGCCGAAGCGTTGTCAAGGGTAGAAAGCTCACGCTGGAGGCGGGACAACTACACCTCACCGGTTATCATATTGTCAGAGACTATTGAAAAACAAGTGACTTTTTTATGTAGTAGATATGTACTATGTTTAATAAAAAGTCAACGAAGGATTTCGCGAAACCGCGTGCTCTGCCGATTGCTCGGCGGATCTCGTTCGGGGGCTTGCCTATCGGCCGCCGCACACGTCGCTAGAAGGACAAGTCAGCCCGAACTTCTCCGCGGCAGTACAGTTCGTCACTGCGAATGCCTCCTGCCTGCCGCCATCAGAAGCTTTCTTACCATCCGATTAGCTTCTCGTAGCCCTCTGCCCTCATCACACGATGAGTACCGCAAACTTTGCAGGGTATTTGCGATATGATTGCTTTCGCGTTTGCTGCCATTTCCCTCACTCCCTCTTCCCCTCGAATCATAATCATGACCATAGTCATCGTCATCAACTACATCATCGCAATAACTACCACCATCATCACAGCCATCATCATTTTAATGCTTCTAAAGCTGGAATTACGCCACGACTCCCAACGCACAAAGCGGCAAGCTAGCAGGCCCACGCGCGTAAGGGTTTTACCTATCTGCTTTGCCTGGCACGCTGCCGTGTGCGCACCAATTTAAGATTCAAATAAATCACTTAGCACTTATAGGTTCAAGAAGCTTATAGACCGACACGCGGGCTTGACGTCATGGAGCTGTGGCGGCGCTGCGATCGCGCCGGAGCCGGGTGGTGTGGGCAAAAGGGCGCACGTTTTGCATGGGCGTCATAGCATCTCAACATGCTGCAAAGCTGTGTAGCCGTTAATTGCACCGAAAGGTACAGCAAAAGTAGCGGGGTGAGTTTCCACAAGTTCCCGGCTGATTCTGAAAGGCGCAGAAGGTGGATAATACCCGTGGATCGAAAACAATGGTCGCCTCGCGCGGACGACCCTTCGTGCGGGAAGCACTTTCTTGAAGGCAAGTGTGGCTTCCATTTCAATCTCCGCCCCGAGGCTTGCTTATGTGCAGGGAAACCGTCGTCTGATCGAGACCACCGGGAGTTTTTTCCCACGGTGTTCGAGCACAAAGCACCGGCCAAGCGCTCGTCGGTGGTTCGCTACGCCCGCGCTATCAGGCGCAAGAAGATCGGCGACAGAACGTCAGTGTTGTAGGCATTACAGAAAAAAAGTAACGAGATACGTTATTCGAAAACGGGAACGCGTTACCGACCTACGTTACATAAAAATAAAAGGAACGCGTTACCCTTAACGATAAGAAATAACGCACGTTACTTTTGCGTTACTTTTTAATTATGATTTAACTCGTTATACTGTTTTGACGGTACAGGTATGCATGAAATCGTGTTTCAAGGAACATTATGTTTATGCAGGAACTGAAAATAACTACTTAATCTCTTTTTATGGTTTCACCTAAATACTCAGAAGAAAAAAATACAAAGAAATACGCGGAAAACTGAGAAATTCACGTGGCTTGACGCCTAAAAACACGGAAAAAATTGAAGTGTAATTCCTTCAAGACATGGGAAGAAGCAACAAGTACGTAACTACGTTACCCGTTACCTGAAATAGTAACGTAAATACGTTACCCGTTACTGTTTTGAAAAAGTAACGAGTACGTTACTACGTTACTGAAAAAAGTAACGCGTTACCGGTAACACCGTGACTCGTAACGTGTTACCGCCAAGACTGCATGCAGAACGGACAAAGCGTTACCGCTTGTCATGCCTTGTGGTCATGAGGGTAGGTAAAATATCATACCTTGACTCGAAGACGCTGTGTGTATTTATTCAATTAATAAATACACTTCTGCAGACCCAAAGTCTGCTGATCCCGCCGGCTGTGCGGACACCGGCTCAAAGTAACCGTAGGCCTCGAGAGACTTGTACGCCTGCACCGTGTCGGCCGTCAACTGAAAAAAAAACTAAACAAATGACGACGTCAGCCGCCGACGTCAGTGGCAGTAACTTCGCGTCGGAACTGCACCAGGTCTTGTTTATGGCGTACGGATCGTCGAAGGCAACGCAGTCCACGCACAGTTTTTCTCGATACCGCTGCCGTTCAGGCTCGGGTAGCGAGCTCAAATTGTCGGGCATAACGTACGACATACGTTGGCAGAAAATACGACGCACTAATAAATCTAGAAGCGTCTTTTTAACGTCAACAACGAGCGCACGCCATAGAACGCAATGTCGAAAAAAAAAGCCTTGCCGCTTTTGCCCACATGGCTGCTGGCATGCGTGCCCTTCGGCCGTGTTGGTAAACAGAGCCGCGCTGCGTGTCGGTCTATACTAAGTGTGATCAATAAGTTTCGCGTCATAAACTAATTTTTTTATTTAGGGATGGAATTAGAAAATGTTACATTCGAATGAAAGTTTGTAATTACCCTTTTCGCAAGAGCACATAACTTTTCAATACAGTCTCCTCCGGCGGTGATACATTTCCTCTACCGGTGGACTGCTCTCCGCATGCCTTCGTAGATGATTGATAGCGACTGTTGAAGACACCAATGGCGCCGTGCATCGGCAGCCTCGTCATCGGACGCAAACCATGTACCCTTCAAAATTTTTTTTTCACTTGGAAAACCGTAAATTGTCAGATGGCGGAAGGTCCGGGCTGTAAGGTGAATGAGGCTAAACATCTTGTAACTGCAGCTCCTCGAGCGCGTTGATGATCTCGTCAAAAGTTGCCCTCTATCATTTATGACAATATGCTGAGGGTAGTGCACGGGTAGCGGAAGTGCATACCAGCAGGTGGTCTCTATATTGAAAAGTTGTGAGATTCTGGGAAAGGGGAGATTCCAAACTTTCATTCGAATGTAACATCTTTCAATTCCATCAAAGAAAAAAAAAACTGATTACAGCCCATGAAGCAAAACTTATTGATCACCCTCGTACAAATGTCTTTATTCAGGGTAAATTCTCGGTGAGGTGTAATATCGCCGTATAAAATAACTCAGGAGCGAGAACACTCCAAGATACCTTCTGTCATGTATTATTCAAAATGGGGTGCAACAAATCCAGTGGGTCACACGGTTTCAAAATATCTCCAAATAGTAAAAATATTTTATGCGCGTAACAATAACGTTTACGCTGCCTGATTTTTTCTCGCATGTCAGTTAAAGCGTCCTAGAGTGCCAAGTCCAACGAAAGTTTGAAATATGTCCTCCTGAGTAGAACAAAGAAGTTCGTTAAGGCATAGAAGGCCGCGATTGCAATTTGAATTGTATGGTCTCTTTTCGGACGCGTACACAAGGTAAAGGGTACCATCGGCTGATCTGCTTCTACGACCTAGGAGTGAAGAATATTACATAATACAGCGTATAAGGAAACCATTTTGCATTTCCATAGCAACTGATCCGAGGCCCGGTGCACTTTTCAAGCGACGTGGAATGAATGCGTTATCGCTTGAATCGTTTCGATCACAAAATGTCGGTTCCAGTCGCAGAAGCGGGAGACGAAGAGGCTCGAAACCAGAGCAAAATGCCTTGTACATGCCTACTTGTAAAGTTGCGAGTAAAGTTTGCACTTGAGAAAACCAGAAAAATTAATATAAAATTAACCGGAACCAGCGTGTGGCCACATTTGAAAACCTTTTTATATAGGGCTGTCTGGCTATAAGAAAGCCAAGGCACAATCTCCCTTTGTGACCAGGTGGTTAAACGTGTGATCTGTTCTTCGTTCGGCTAAAGTGGGTCCGATTTTTATTCGAGATCAAAATTTACTACATAATTTTTAATTACGACAATTTTATGGTGCCTTCTTTTCCTGCATTTCCGTGACCTTGCAATTGCGCCTCGATAGCAGGTTTCCAGTCCTAACGCAAGAATGTGATCGCCTCATTCGCCTGGGTGTCCTCAAAATGTAGTACGAACTTTCGTCAGTCAATATTTACATTGAATAATTCCCATGCTTATTGACAACAAGCACGGGAACAATGAAAAAAATGGCATTTGTAACAGATTCAGACTAAAATATCTGAATATTGTAGATATCTGTCGATTTAGAACACAATATATTTTTTGATAAATGCGACTGATAGGAACAATGTTTTGGCATATTACTTATATTGCAGTTGTTTCATATGACTGGTGGGAACAGTGCAAAAAAAAAGACGTAGGACCAGGTCGAAGAAACACACAGACAGGGCGCTGACTTACAACTGAAAGTTTATTGCTCTGCAAAAAGAGAAATAAACGCAAAAAAGAGGAAGGGGAGAGAACAAACAAATCAAACCAATAACATACGGCATCACCCACGCCCACGCGCCGTCACACGAACCTGCCACACTTTCTTACAAAATCTACCTCGTCATTTGCAAGGGCAACAGAAGGAGCGCTCACACACGTGTCAGCTCCGATAAACGCCATAAAATACGCTTCATCTATCTCCCTCGCAGTATTGTTTTAGAGTGCAGCTCTTTGGCGCCCGTTTCCGGCTTGAGCGGCGTCGCCGTCGGCGTCGCCGTCGGCGTAACCGCGCAATGCATGATGGGTAAATTTGCCCGCTAAATCTAGCGGAAAATTTTCCCCGCTAAATCTAGCGGAACATTTTCCCCGCTAATCTAGGGAAAATTTTCCACGCTAAATCTAGCGGAAAATTTTCCCCGCTAAATCTAGCGGGAAATTTTCCCTGCTAAATCTAGCGGAAAATTTTCCCCGCTAAATCTAGCGGAAAATTTTTCCCGCTAAATCTCGCCACTAAATTAGCGGAAAATTTTTCCCGCTAGGTCTAGCGGAAAATTTTCCCCACTAAATTTAGCGGAAAATTTTTCCCGCTAAATCTAGCGGAAAATGTTCCCCGCTACGTCTAGCGGAAAATTTTCCCCGCTAAATTTAGCGGAAAATTTCCCCCTCCTCGAGGTCACGTGACCCCCAGGCCACGTGACCCCCCCTCCCCGAGGTCACGTGACCCCCCCCCCGTGCCTTCCCCTTCTCCTCAAGAGCTGCGCTCTAATTCGGTGTTACAGGGAGTTGCAAACGGATTTCATTTTTTTCTGACGAGACAGAATCTTTATATCATAAAATGACGGCGTGCAGCCGCACCTATCACAATGGACCGCTAAGTTCCCTGAGGGCGAACAACGCAAAGAAAGCGAATGCTCCCTTGCTCTTACGTTTACAGTCGGACCAATATACACCCTGCCGCAGGGCAGGGGGATCTGGTAAACGACCCCGCTTGCACAAGCGACGTACGGGGTGCGATGTTTGACGTAGCACTGAACGGAAGGGCGTCCCTCTCTACTCACAGCAGCACAAAGGTGGGACAGCTTAGATAGCGCCGAGAAGACGACAGGCACCTCAATCCTACCGGCAACGCGCTTAATTCGGTGAGAAAAGGCATAGATATACGGGAGTACGACAGGTCTAGTGGATGGCCTTTGTTTTTCCCGAGGACTAGTGTGCCCCCTAAACATCCTAACAAGAGACTCAGCAAAACCCACCACAACCGCCGAAGGGAAGCCGCAAAGGCAAGCCTTTCAACATCAGTCACAAAACTTAACCCACACCTATGGTGACAGGATTTTAACAAAGACGCCCTGAGGCACGACCGACCAATGGCCCTTTTCACCAATTTTGAGTGTGCCGAGTCATAAGGAAGTAATCCCTTCTTTGATCTGGGATCATAGGCCCAGCACACGTGTGACGTCCCAAGGCGGAGATTAATGTCCAAAAATTGCAAAGCCCCTTGTGTCGGGACTTCGAGCTTAAAACTTAGGCCCTGGGAACATTCAATAGAAATGTACACCACCTCCTTAACCACTTGAACACAGTCGTTGTCAAGGCTGGGTCTACGGACAATGAGATAATCATCTACATATCTTAGCACTTTCAAAACGCGTCCGTCTAGTCTGCCAGCAATGCCTCTATCACACCTCGCCAGATAGATATCACTAAGCACAGGTGCTACGCTAGACCCTATGCAACTGCCACTCTTTTGCAAAAAGGTATCACTCTCGTAGGCAAAGTAGGTTGACTGGAGGTAGAAATGCAGCAACTCTTGAAACGAATCACTCGATACCCCTGAAGCGCTACTGAAGGCCACGGCCCCATTGGTTTGGATACATTCCTCCACGGCCGTCATGAGCTCTCCGTGGGGAATGGAATAAAACATATCCTCAACATCGAGTGACACGATGTCACAGGATCCTGGATTAACCCCCCTCAAATATTCAACAAGAGCCTCCGAATTACGTATCAAAAAAGGGTAATTTAGGGTGAGCGAGGACAGGTGGCACTGAAGGAACGAAGACACATGCAGCTGCCACGAATCCTTTTGGGTGACAATAGCCCTAAACGGCGCCAACTCCTTATGAGTTTTCAACGTAAACAAAGCTTCCAAGCTGAGACATTTCGCTCCTGACACCGATTTTCCAAGCCAATCCAAATTAAGATCCACACAGAGCTGAACGGCACGCGCCTTAACCTTTTTCAAATCCACACCCGACAAGGATCTAAAATTTTTCTGCATTGCATGCCTCGATTTCTCTTGAAACATGTTATCAGGCACCACAACGAACCCGCCTTCCTTATCGGACACCAACAGCTTCAGCTTTGACTCCTTAAAGAACGGCACGACCGCACTTAGCTTCATCTTGCGCACCGGTCGTCTGCCCTCCCTAGTGAGTCCTTCCACACATTCAAGAACGCACCATTCCCTGTTGTCCAGGGTCACCTTCTCAGACACCTGACGTACAAGGGCCAGCATTTCCGTTGACCTGACTGAGGGCTCCGTGGCGAAATTTGGTCCCTTTTCCAGAATCTTCACAATCGCGGCCGGAGCCGAAGAGTCCCCCAGGAACACAACCTTGCCCTCTCCACCTTGGATATATTTTTGCCTCTTAGGAAACGAGGCGCGAAGACCCTCCCACAAGAAATCTGCGACTTGCGCGGACCCTCTTCTACGCGACCGAAGGATTCTTTCAGCGACGCACACATTGCCCGTCGTTCGAAAGCACCAAACCCTCAAAGCCTCATATATAAGTCTCACTTGCCTCCATGATTCTGAACAAAGAATCTTGCACACGCGCTTGGCGTGTCCAGTCGACGGGGCCACCAGCCCGAAAAGGGCGACCACCTCAGGCGGGAAGACTCACTTCCTGGAGGCATATACGTATTGTAGTGCTTTGCAGGTTGCAATCGCTATGGCGTTGACGTAGAAGATGTCTTGATGGGTGGCGAGAAAGCCGTCTACTTGTTGCGCAGGAGTTGTGGTGACGTCAGAACGACGCCGAGCTCTGAATGGCTTTGAATAAAAGGGTAGTCGGTAGACCTCGATGCTAGATGACACTATATATATTTTTTTTTGATCAGCCAATAAGAGCTCGGCTTTCCAACATCCTTGAAACCTTCTGTGCAAGAAGGGGACGAACGTCCGCTTCGCATTCATCTCAGTCACACCACCATCGACTCGCGGCTGGGGCGTGAGCACTTCACGCCCTTCGTGAAAGCTAGCCTCGTTCAGACCCGACTGTTTGCCCTCGCGAGGGAAGTAGTCGATTCCGGGGGACGCTTCGGAGCGTCGAGTGTTCGGCCCGCTAGGATGAAAGAACCACCGTACAAAGGCAGCCCAGTGAATGTTAGTTGGCGGCGCACAAGATGAAGTGCCTTCGATCGCGGGCCCCCTTTGTAGCTGCATACAGTTGGCAGCATCTGAGCCATCATCAGTATACTTTTACATTTATTTTTGGGCGGGAGCGTATTAAATGTTTTCTTCGGTAGAAAGGAATACATCGGGCCGTTCAATTTGCGAGACGCAACAGGGCAGATTCATCACGTATTTTTGAAGCTTTTCTGTCGTTGGCGCTGGAAGGCCAGAAAGTGGAAGTTTTTTTGCCTTACACATCCGCTTACTTTGCCTCGTACTGATTGATTATAAAGTAGGCCTTTTTTAAATCCGTCAGGGGCACTGTACCGCTCGCAAGAAACTAGAAAACCCAGCTCTAAATTATTTCTGAGCTGGTTTAAAATTTTCGCTTAAAGGGATCTTATCGAACCTAGGAACACGGAGACAAAATTTGTTTTACGAAAAATCATATATTTTATGAGTTATAAGCGAATTTAAGTTGCAAAAAGAAACAAAACATTTCTGCTCCGTTAAACAATCGAAAAAAATGATTGGAGGGTTGGAGCGAAGAGGCTGGCCAATTGACTGTGTGTTAGGCTCATAGCTGCCGCGCCCAGGACGTGCACGTCTAGACGCCTCCTCGCTATAATCACTTGCATGATCGTAGGATCAGGATCTGAACGCGATCGGGCGTTATCAATGGACCCGGGCTGTTTATACTTCGTCGTCGGCGAGCCCACCGCGCGCCGGTGTCGAATAATGCTTGTCGACCACTTCGCCCCGCCCTCTCATGGATTTGAGTGTGGTGATGTGATCTTCGGGAAAGTTAGTTCCACCACAATAGGTTTAAGAAAAAATACTGGTGATAGCGAGTGCAAATAAGATAGTATTTGCTAAAAAAACGTCAAACAAACCTCCGCGAAAAAAAAAAGTGAAAGCCGTTTACAACTCCCTGGAACGCCGAATTAGAGCGCAGCTCTTGAGCAGGAGTAGGAAAGGGTACTGAGGGGGGGGGTCATTCGGGGGGTCACGTGACCTCGTGGGGGGCCACGTGGCCTCGTTGGGGGGGGTGTCACGTGACCTCGAGGGGGATGTCACGTGACCTCGGGAGGGGGTCACGTGATCTCGGAAAGGAAGGTCACGTGACCCCCTCCCCGAGGTCCTCCAGAAGGAATCGGAGGTTCTCGGGGGGGGGGGGGTCACCTGACCTCGATTGGGGGGTGATGTGACCTCGTGAGGGGTGTCACGTGACTTCAAAGGAAGGGGGTCACGTGACCTTGGGGAGAGGGGTCACGTGACCCCCCTCCCCGAGGTCCTCCCGAAAGAACCCGATGTCCTCCCGAGGTCCTCCCGAAAGGACTCGAGATCCTTCCGCGGTCTTCCCGAGGGAACCCGAGGTCCTCCCGAGGCCTCCCGAAGTTACCCGAGGTCCTCCCGAGGTCCTCCAGAAGGAACCCGAGGTCCTTCGCAGGACCTGCGGGTTCCTTCGGGAAAATTTACCCATAATGCACCGCGCGGTTACGCCGACCGCGACGGCGACGCCGACGGCGACGCCGCTCAAGCCGGAAACGGGCGCCTAAGAGCTGCGGTCTAAAAGAAAAAAAACTTATAATGTTGGGATTGTCTAAGCATCTGTCGGCCGGCTTCGATGAATTAGATGAACTTGCGTGTCGCAGCACTTAGTTACTTTCGTATAACATCGAAGGGAGCGGAGGGGCCTTAAAGTACGCCTTTTACGCGTTCAAAATTGTAGCGGACTGCAAATAAACATTCCGGACTTCAACTTTGATCTCATCGGGCATCGTTTCTACCCTTGGCATTTGTTGTTTCGAAAGGTAACGGCTGCTGGCGAGGTAGGATTAGAACATGATCATACATACCCATACACGAGGTCGTCCTGAATTCCAATGTACTTTTTATTTGTTTCGGTATCGAGCTTCACGCTTGGCCTGGCGACCCCGTGAAAGTGCGTCCTGCTCGTTAGCCCTACGAAGCTTCTCAGAGTAACGCGTAGAGTCGCCCACGTACAGTGGTCGTCAAATGTATACTGAAAACTTGTGGAATATTGAATGCAGAACAGAGATAAAATATGAGAGAACTGCGCATATATATGTGAACTGAAGGTACGCTACGGACATAGTGGGACACAAAAAGAAATAGCTTCGGCCTAGCGCCAGCTATGTACGCACTCATAGAAAAAAAAATAGAACAAGCCAAGGTTAGGCTTAGCGTGTGTTCCAGATACGTTTGCTCAGCACCGTACATACTCGCCCAATCGAGCGCACGGACTTGCACACGAACACATACAGCGAGCAAAAAAACGAACGGCGAGTAGAGTATGCGATGTACTGTGAATTCAAGTAGCGCAAATAAGCGTCGCGCACAAACTCCGTCTAGCCCGACATCCTGGCTCACGACGCGCACACGTTCCGACTAGCCCGCCACTCCCGCGCGAGGGCTAGCGCTGCTGCGTAAATATAGTACGCAGGCGCGCCGGCTGGTTTGGCTGGTACCACCGCTGGGAGGCGGGTGTGTCGTGTTTTTTTCCCCGTATTTCTATGGTCCCTAGAAAGGCTGGCTAGTCTTCCATCCACTGCCCCCATCGGATATTGCCGCGGAATGAAAGCGCATGGCGGAGATGCGAGCAATTCCCAAGCCAGAATTTGGCAGCTACCAAGACACGAAAGAAAATTTGGAAAAGAAGTGCGACAAACACAAGCAAATGAGCACTTCGTAGATGAATTATCTGCACCTCCTGGCCTTCAGAGGCCTTAGCCGTTCTCGCCTTGCTGTCCTTTTGTTGTTCATTGCTTTGGTGAAGTGGCAGAAATGGTGTAAGATGAAGAACTTGAGCATGCTTGTTGATATCGCCACTGCATGCACCTCACAGCCTAACAAAGGTAATTCTGTTCTTGCTAAGAAGGCAGAGAAGTCAACAATGATTTTGTCATTCAGCTTCTTGAGACTGAAGAAGCTAGTGAGTGAGGAAGGTAGCAGGTACAACAGCCAAGCCAATTGCGCGCAGCGCCCCTGTAATTTCATCCACGGCTCAGCCGTCTCGCTGCGTGGAGAGAGGCGTTGTAACGTGGGACTAGCCCGCCTTTCTAGGGACCATGGTGTTTCTGCGCAATTGAAACATATTTTTCTCTATTTTCTGTCTTTCTCGTTCAACAGAAACAATGTTTTTGAAAAGATAACGATGGTTCATGGGTTGATACCCGTCATCTAGCCTGAATAAAAATATTATCAAGGCTCTTGCAGGCACTTCTAATTACAAAATGGCTAAACGGCGATGTCACGGTCATGATGGGCTAATACTTCGTGTCTACCACTTGTTCCCCGAGTGGTCCGAACCATTAATGAGGTTATCTTTCGAAAGTTCGGTTGCCTTGTCAAGAAAGGAGATTGATTTTCTGGGCTCCTGATTCGCTTGGATTTAGCGGTGCTTTTTTTGTGTGTGTGTTTTTAGGCTGATCCTCTTCCTTGTCGTTATCAACCGTGCTTGTATACATTGCACCTTTGCATTTAATAAAATTTATTGGCGAGTCAGCGATCTGTCCGTGATTCCGTTATCCGGTCCGTCGTCTTTCTCCGCTGTTTTCCCTTTTAAAGTATGTTGTACCAACTCGCCCAAGCTTCAACTTTAGCAAATATTTATGAGTTCTGAATGCGAAAGTATGAATGGGGCTCTTCCGCTCCCTTAGCTCGTCTGCGGGTTACTGGCGTGGACGGCCACGCTTCGCTACTGCCGAAGTAGCGGCCGACGGCCGAGCGCGCGCTCTCGTGAAGTGGCCGCGCCGCGCTGAGCTCGGCCGTGCAATTTCTCCGGAGTTTGCCCATGCGGGCTCTGCTCCCTCTTACCGGCGGCCGGGCCGCTGCGTGCACTGCGCAGCCATGGAGAAGGCTTCTCTGGTGGTGTTCCTTGGAACTATGACGCGCGCCAGCCAATGGGAGCCTCTACATCAGATTTCTGCTACAGACGACGGGCTTCGCTCCAATGGCACAGGGCAAGGTGCCGTTTGGCGCGGCTTCAAAGGGGATGACATCGGTTCGCTCCATGGGACAGTTACCGGTTTCGCATTAATATACGTGAACCGGAAGTGTGCTGGGGCTTTCCAATAGATGGCACCAATAAGTTTGTTGTCAAGCAAAAAAGGGGCCAAGAGGCACTCTACAAGAGACGCGACCACAAAAGAGGCGTTGGGGCCTTCGTTATCGTTCACGAAATGCGAAAATTTGATACCAACATAAAGGGTCTCCGAGCAGCATATTATGCACGTCTTTTAACATCCGTAAGTTTCTTTCTACACACGTGAAGCGGCGTATAAATGATCGAAAATTGAAGCGGCGTATAAATGATCTAAAGCTTTTTACATTTAGCCCATTCAGCATCCTTTCAGAACGAAGTAGGACATATCTTTCAATATTTTGTTCTTGTTGTTTAATTTCACATATACAAGGTGTTTTTAAGCTTAACAGATTTGTTTAAAAAAAGCCGTGAAAGTTACACTTATGCCGCTTGTGGAGGTGTGTTATACGGCCAGGGGGACATACTAAAGGTGGTTAGTCGTAACGATCCGTCAGTTAATCAATTAAAATTTGTTATTTAACTTTTTAATTAATGAAAATAGACATATGGTTCAAATTAGAAACTTGCTCAGCGTCATCGACAACCAATAAATCGGTCATTTTGAGAAAGACTTTGATCGCGTGAGAAGCGTAGTAGTGCACTAAAGTTACCACTCGTGGAGCAGGTACAAAGCTAGAGGTTGCGGTAAGGCGCCCGCGCGATTTTTCCGCCTCTTATCTATCCCCAGCCTTGTACCTGCTCCACGAGTGGCAACTTTAGGGCACTACTACGCTTCTCACGCGCTCACAGTCTTTCTGAAAATGACTGATTTAGTGGTTTTCGATGACGCTGTGCAAGTTTTTAATTAGAACTACATGTCTATTTTCATTCTTAAAAAGTTAATTAACGAATTTTAATTAATTAGCTGACTGATCATTACGATTAGACCGCTATAATATGTCCCTCTGGCCGTATAACTCACCTCCACAAGCGGCATAAGTGTAACTTTCACTGGCTTTTTTTAAACAAATCTGTTAAGCTTAAAAAAAAAACACCCTGTATATATATATATATTAACATAGGGTAAACTTGGCTGCGTACAGACGTAACAGCGCCTAACTGCATCTAAATTCGTTCGCCAGGATCAGCGATCAAAATTTGAGAGCTATGTATTCTGTCGTTTTTGGCGTGCGACAAGAAATGTTGGAGTTTCCGAAATTTACCTTTGTTTCATCTAAAATCCGTAAAAATCTGCTGCATCAATACCTTTTATGGGGTACAGAAGAAGACACATACTTGTTTTAAATTAGTTTAAGTAAAACTTGTTCCACTAAATAGGGCCAGAAAACATCCCCAGGACGTGACTGCATTGATCACATCTAAAGAAAATGAATGCCTTTGCTGCTAGTCAGCTCTCGGACTGTATGGCTCCAACGTACCAAGCATTAAAAACATCACCTGGATACGCAACTGCTCGGTGATGATCCTGTGATGTAATGTGCAGTGGTCCCATGACTGTGGCGCGGAATAGCGCTGAGGTAAAGAAATTGCCCGTAGCTTAACATGTAATCAGCAGGAACGTGTTTTATCACATTAACTACCCGATATAAATTGCAATTTGCTTTTGAAATATTTTTTGGGTGTTAAAATTGTTACGGTATACACTGGTAAACCGAAATGCAGGAACGAAATGTATGCATTATATCATCTTGAGAACTATAGTTATGTACAATAATCTAGGTTTCTTTGTTGTCTTTGTATCTCTAGGAACGTGTAATTGTAGGCGTAGGTAACTCAGGCAAGAACAATATTTAGAAACGACATATATTGCCCTGACTCTAGGGGAGTTACGGAAGATCGGATACACAGAGAAAAACCGTTAATCTTTCGCTCCTTATAGTAGAACAAATGTTAATTCTAATGGTTTCTTTTTTTATTTGTGCACTTGTCATTATCAAAGTTATGTATCTTTTATTTTCTAATAGAGGTCATTGAGAGAAAAAAAATCTTGTCCCGCAACAAAAGCATAAACCTGAGTACACTGGCACGCGATTCATTACACGCGTCAATATCCCTAAAATTCTGGGCGAGCCACTAGCTCGGTAGTGAAATTTGTGACCAACACTTTTGCTGGCTTGCACATCTGCGTGCCCGCCCCGAAGGAATAATACGGAGCCTAAACTTTCAACACTACCGTGCTACCGAATTAGAGCGAGATAGTAAAATGCGTTTTTGTTTTCGGCCCGCATAAATAAAGTGCGCATTGCGGAAAGCTGAAACTCCATGAGAATGTGACGCCAGTGGCGGTGATAACATGCGTAAGTTTGAGCACAATACATCGCCTGGATTCAAATATAGAAAAATAAAGCAAAATGTCTTTATTAGGAGACGTCCACCTAAGCCTGATATTAAACAAACCTTGAGATTGTGGGCGCCTGTAGCATTAATATTAGTTACAAATTATGCCAGAAAGACAATACTTTTTTCCTTCTGACAATTCCTTTCATTGACATAATTGCTACAGGAGTCCAGAATTTCAGCGTTCGGTTTAAGTAATATTAAGCTTCAGTCAACGTCAACTCAGATTTTATTTTTCTTGTGTACCTTTTGATATAGGTGATCTTACGGTTTAACACGTAAGATAAGACATCCTAATCACCTATTAGGAGATCGCCCTTTTAACAAGTTGCTTGTCGTGGGTGCTCACCTCAGAGTATTGCATGGAGGCTCGCTGTCCGCTCTGACAGAAATCCGTGAAAGACTTAGGGTCTTAAGTTCACGACGAGCCGCGAAGAAGATCATCGTGAAATGTCGCATCTGTCAGCGGTTCCAAGCAAAACAGGCCACGGCGCTCGTAGCTCCGCAACCACAGGACAGAGTGGAAGAGAGTCGACCCCTTCAAATCATGGTAGTCGACTTTGCGGGTCACTGTTCGTCAAATCAACCGGGCAGTGCGTAAAGACCTACGGTGCCTAGTTCACTTGCGCGACCACTAGGACAGTACACCTCGAGCTGGAATCCACCGGGGCCACGGCGTCATTTATCCTGCTCTTGCCCCGCTTCGTGCCATGAAGAAGTCTCCCAAGCCCCATTTATAGTGACAACGCGAGGAGACTGAAGAGAGCAGCGAAGGACCTCTGATCCTAAGGCTTCTGCTGTGTTTACCTAATCACCTGGAAGTTCATCGTAGAACCGGCAGCCTGGTGGGGAGACTGGTGGGAAGAATGGTGCGGTCAGTGAAAATGTGCCTCCGGAAAATATTTGGACGGCAGAGGTTGTCTTGAAGAACTCACTACGGTGCTAACTGTCATCGAGGCAGCGCTCACTTCTTGTTCCCTTACTTACCTTCATTGTGATATTAGCGAAGCAGGGGTTTTAACTCCCGTTCACCAACTCATCAGAAGGCGATTGATAACTCTTCCAGAGGCGAAACCAACACACTCGTCATCGAGAGGTTCACTAACACGTCGGAGGAAATATAGACAGAGGCTTATGAACAATTTTTGTGTAGGTTGCAAGAAAGGGCACCTTATAAAGCTTCGCTCTGCGCACCTGGCACAGCCGCTCAGCAGCCGTGCGCAGAACGTTGGTGATGTACTGTTGCACGACTGTATCACTCTAAAACATATTTGGACCTTGGTAGCTGTCTTTCAGGTATTTCCAGGAAGAGAGTGAAATGTCAGGGCGTGTGTGGTTAAGCTGCAGTCCGGCTGTGGAATTCGACGGACAGTGCAGCTGCTCTTCCCTTCAGAAACTTTGTACATCTTATTATCAACTTCTGCAATTTGTGAGCGGGGGAGGATGTTGAAAATTTATCAATGAACACCTCTGGCATGATACATTTAGTCTGAAGTGAGAAGAAGA
This sequence comes from Ixodes ricinus, assembly GCA_037355805.1. Classification (NCBI taxonomy): domain Eukaryota; kingdom Metazoa; phylum Arthropoda; class Arachnida; order Ixodida; family Ixodidae; genus Ixodes; species Ixodes ricinus. Next base: position 5,147 of record JAZHYW010025435.1, on the reverse strand, counting down.
CGAGGGGAACGGGGGTATCGAAAGCGCGAGAGTAGGAGAAGTCGGATAAAATTTTTTACTCAAGTCGGTTGTGCAGATATTCTTTCTCGACCTCAATGTCATCGACGAATACCTAGCGAGAGAGCACTTTGAAGCGTAACACCATGCCACTCAACCGGCCGAACGATCGCCGTCGAGCGGCGGAGAAGGTGAGAAGCGGATACTCGTCACCGGCTCGTTAGAACTATCCTCACAGCAGTCCACGTCCATGCACACCCTCGTCCAGTCGAGCGCACGAACGTTAACCATGCACACCAACACGGGAACACAAAAACAGAAGACGCCATACGGCAAAGACGGCAGGTTCAGATGGCAGAAATGAGCGTCTCTCAAACTCCGACTGGTCCCAACCTGTTTGTCGTATTATATTTCCAAGCGTCTCTTACGAAAGAAATACGAAAGAGAAATACATTTTAGAGAATAAAAAAATAAAAAAAGAATGAATCTTTCTTGTCTTTGGAAAAGTTTTTAGCACGGGCTCGGTGTCTATTTTCATCCCATTTAAAACCAAACTGAACATATAAATGCTCCCAAAGGAATGAAGACGGGAAGGAAAGTCAGAAGCATGGACATTGCATACACAATGGCTGTGCTCGCAACAGTGCTGGCTTCCACGACGTGCTGGAACGGAGGCTGCGATCTCTATGAAGTCAGCTTCAACCTTTAAAAGGAAGCTAAGCGCTCGCGTTACTAGTACTTTCCGCAGTGTCCGTTCAAGAAATACATGTTTTTGCATTTTATAACCACAGTTTCACAAGTTTCCCCTAGAGCGCAGTGGTTCAGCGTGGGGCTCACAATCTTAGGGTCACGGGTTTGATTTGGCTCAACGCTCGATCGGCATTTTTATATTAGAGTTCAGCTCTTAGGTGTTCGTTCCTGCATATATCGGCGTCGGCGTCGGAATTGCCGTAACCGCTATATATGGGAACGGGCGCCTAAGAGCCCCATAATTCAACACTGCGGGCGTTGCATTCTGGGGCGTCAAAGACTTCTACACCAATTCAATTCCCCGCAAAATTTAGCGGAGAAACTGAATTGGTGCGTAGGTCTGTGCCATCCCACAATGAAACACTGCGGACGTTGCTATATGGGGCTCCTATCGTACCCCTCTTGTCTTTTCTGTCCTACCATTAAACAAAAACATCAAAATCGTGCTATATACATACTTCGATCTTAAATTTTTTACCGCGGTGTATCGCAAAATCAAAATATCTCAAGAGCAGCGCTTCAATTTTAAATTTTGCGTTACAGAGAAGGCGAAACGCCCGTAATTTGTTCTTCTCAATTTATTCGCGTGTCACTCTCCTGGGCATGGGCATTCTTTTCGTTAGTTGCAAACAGATGAACAGACGCGAAAGTGCGCAAGGTTCGCTCATAGATTAAGTACTGTGTTATAGAGCCGAGTGCGCGTTGCGTTTCAGAATCCAGCGCCTTGCCTTGGAATCCGCCTCCACTCTGAAAAAACCGTTTCCGCCCAAAGAATCTCGAAGCATAAATCTTTGCTCTGTTGACTGGAAAAAGATTAAGCGGGTGAAGAGAGGCCAAGCGAATCTGCGGGAAACATCCGGTGCAGTGAGCGAAGAGAGTAGTTATCCGGGGAGCCGCCGGCGGACTTCCTAAGCCGATACAATCTGCTATTTCGTGTCTCATCCATTAATCTTAAACTGCCTGCAGGAAACGTAGGGATCAACAGCCGGCATCCTTGGAGGGCTCGCACTCCGTGTGTCTCCGACGATAAACTGGACACGAGTAATGAAGTTACCCGCACCAGCGGTACTTCGCTCTCATGTGCTGTATCTGATGGTATTGTTGCGGTAGCACAAGTCGCAGACGTTGCGGACGAATTGAAACAACAGAGTTGTATTACTCTCCGACTCAGATTGTAGTCTAGTGTTCCCCAGACAACCGCACATTATTATAATTCTTAATATTTCCTGTTATGGTAAGCTTTTGGGAGTATACTCTCTCCTGTTCATTTATTTAAAGGAATAATAAATAAATAAATAAATAAATGTAACAGGAGAATGGGTAAATACTATTCTCGTCAACAGAAGTACTAAATGAAAGGAACCTTAGGGGCGAAATTGCGTTATGAGATTTTGTCATCCCACTAACTTCTGCTTTTTATTCATGTTATTGCTGCACCCTCGGCACTTGTTGTAGTTTTATGAAGATTAATAAGATGTCCACTTTTTGAATATCAACGACAGAATGAAATATTTAATGTTTCTTTACTAGCTGACGCAAATACTTACAATTATTGAAAGGAGGACTTCAATTATCTCTTCCTTATCCACATCTTGAGTCCAGACTCTAGACTAAAAACGCAGCGAAAAGCAAAATCTATGGGCAGATGTTTCTCCACTTTTTGTTACAGTGCTTTGAGATGCGCTGTCTATTATCAAATGTAAGCTTTTCATGTAGCCTAAACAACTATAGTAACAAAAATAAAATCACCCGGCAGCATGAGATCCTCTGAGTTAACCCGCGACGTACAGTTGAGCTGGGCTCAGAAAGTTTGATAATTGAACACGGAAAAAAATTATTTCGAGCCTGCGTCTTTTCTGCCGAGCTTACAATAAAAATATGATGTTCTCTAGCGGTATGTGCATTAGTGATTTGTGGTGTGTGCATTAGTGATTCTATCTATATTTAATCAATTATATTTGAAAAAAAAACAATTGACCCTTATCTTTACTTTTCCTCTGATTTATTTTTAAGGGGCAAGATAATAGGGCGAGAATTCGCGTGTTAAGGTTCATCTCGGACCGATTTGTCGTTTACCAGATTAGAGCTAAGAAAGAGTTATTTTGTAGCAAATTGAATCTACCTTACGGAGACGGCACACACAAATCAGAAATATTATGTAAACGTCCAAAATCAAGCAAAGAAAAAACTTAACAAAATGTGCTGAGTGTCTTGATGAATAAAGATGTACGTATGAACATAAGGCAATCCTCAATAATCACAACGACACTTAGTAATCTAATTTAAAAAAAATACTGACACGTCCAGGTTTTTTTTTATGTAGGCAAATGCCAGAAGCGAATTCTTGTGAGCGCCCGTACCAATGACTGAAAGACTCACATTCTTTTATTATAACCGTACTGAAAAAAATAAAAACTCAAATAAGTTCATTGACACAGACAATATATATACTTTGGTGCCCCATGTCACCGCTGCAGTCAAACGTATTCGAGGTCATATTATTTTATTGCAGGTGCTTAATGCATATACATAAGCATAAGAGATGATAGCACGTTGAACTTCTGTTGTTCGCGAACAGTGTTTGTGGAATGGCCCTCTAGCAGAAGGAAACACAAAAGTGTTTGAAACCTGTGCAGAAGCAGATAATTCCACATATCTTTACTCCCCTAGATTCCGAAACTGACAGCACGCGTGGTGACCAAGCTCTCTAAGACTCAACTCGATTTGCTGGTAGCAGGAGTAACTTTGTTACAACGAAAACGTTGATCTTGGTTCATCGTAAACGTAGGTTATATAAATAATTACCGAGCGTTTATAAGGGAGATTTATTAACTAAACTGTACAGTCTATTCAAGATACTATTTGGGAGAAATTATGGAAGCCCATGACGACTTCGCCTAGTGTCCTCCTTGACGACACAATCAGCGTATGCCCCCGACAACAGCCAAACTCCGCGAACAAGGATGCGCACAAAGGGCGGGCGAGAAACTTCGACCGCAGTTGCGAGGCGTGCCAAGTACGGGAGCTAGTGGGCGGAAGACTCCACAGAAGAAGGTGGTCAGACGTGAAGGTTAGCCTCCAGAGGCAGGGTGCCGTTCGAGTCTCGGTGTAAAGCGATGATTATCCTCTATTGTCTTCTGGGCTCACTGTTGTTGAGTTTAGCAGCATCCTCGGCAATCTAGGCATCCGATTTTCCTATGCTTTCTTGGCACCGATAGAAAAGCTCGCAGTCTCAAGCCAAAATGAACATCACAGAAACAACATCATGCACAAGAGCAGGTATACACGATTGAAAACCACATCCGAAGCGCTGATCTTAAAAGCCGGCATGTAGAAGACAAGGCCTCGCAAGCGGGTGTCGACATACAGGTGTAGCGTTACAGCGGTCGCGTTCCCGCTCGCCCCCCCCCCCCCCCCCAATCCCCCCCTCCCCCTTTGTATTCGATATTTGAGAACTAATGGACTGTACCGTATGGATCACCAGCATCGGCTGAAAGACACTCGTGGACCCGCAGAAAAAGTAAAAACAACTGTGGATAAATTAAACACGCGTGCGAACATGGCTTCGTTACAATATGTTTGGTCGTTTAACATGGCAGGGACCTTTCTTGCAATAACATGGGTGTGGAAAAATTTTATTCTATATAGAAAATTATATAATGCATATTGCGTGTGAGGAAACTAATAATTGACTTTAAATGAAACATGTTTAAATTGAAGCCAAATTATTTTACGCCATTAATTGCTAGTGCTGGAGCCTGGGCGTCGATTAAGAATTTTAACCTGGTCATTCGCCACCCTTAGTCAAATAATGAGACCATTTATCGGTCTTTTTCATTCTTATGCATAAAATTTTTTAAACGCCACATTTTTATTTTTTTATTTTCTGAATATGGGATATACGTCGTCAAATACAATTTCGAATATGAACCAACTTCGATGTGTAGTTGAAACAGCTCAAAAACACTCACACTGATATATTCTTATTTCAGGTGCACGAGGCAAAGGAATTCATTGATATTCTTGGGCAAGAGTGATTTTTGATTGTTCACAATATTCTCTGCGGCGCTAAACAAACTCCAGCACGGCATTAAATTTGCCGAGGCACGTGTATTTTTGTCGTCTGGAGTTACAAATCTCGCCCTTACAGTTTACTTTAGGTTAAAATTTCACCTAAAGTTTACCCTTCACACTGGTGTACCCGTCCACGTCTGCGTGGGGAAAGCGTTATTACTTTCTTTTGGTTGGTCACAATTTTACTGATCAAGCGTTTACAATGAATTAATCGCAATTAAAACATTGATCAATTCATCGGTAGGCTAACCGATCAATTTTCGGGTTCTAGAATTGCTGTAAATATCCAGACTCTTAGTTTATTTTTCATATGTTTAGCGAAGCCA
>JAZHYW010025432.1:0-31960 GCA_037355805.1 Ixodes ricinus | reverse complement strand
ATTTTCTACGTTGACCGTCATAGTTTTCTAGTCATAAATTACTTTAAATACTTCTATCCTTGATTTGATTTCACGTTTTCTTACGTACAGCATTTATGCAATTGCTTACTACATGGTTTACCCTCTGGCGTCTTTCTTTGTCATCTTTTTTATTTCTACATTTCAAAAAATAATTTAGGGAAAAGAATTTTATACGCTTGTGGTGAACGACAAGCGTATAAAATTTGTTGCTTTATCACCAAAATAATTTTTTTGAAATGTAAAAATTAGCTTAACTTTTCGAATTTAAGAAACGTTAAACCTTTAGAAGATTATCATACCGGCAAAATATTGTGTCGTGGGAACCACAGCAACAACAAAAATACATCAATATTGCAAACGCCTTGCTAAAAATATAATGTAAAAAAAAATACCGCTCTTTTTCGTACATTCAGTTATGCCGAAAGTGTGAAATGCTTTTGTTAAAACAATTCCCAGACGTCACAACCAAGGTGATCTAGGGCGCAAGCATTCCCGGAGCTGCGATCGACGCAGCTGGAGCGAGATGTTTGTCGTCGACACGCGAAGTGGAAGCGTGGCCTTGACAAGGCGCCACGAATCAGCTGGACCGAAAGGCGAATCAACTTGGCAGCTGACAAACTTTGCTGTATCTTTAATTTCAGAACCTTTTTCGAACGCTCTTTTGACACCGAAGGCTTCGAAAGAGCGTTAGAAAAAGCGGTAATAATTTAAAAATATATTTCACAATCCCAAAATGCCAAACAGCATCCGCACACAGCAAACGAAACTCACCGAGAGCTGACAGAGCTTCTTCCCGCACACTGCCGAACAGTAGCTCCAGAGCTCAAAATTAAGGCGACCGGAAATAGGCGCCTTTGCGGCGATGATGCAATGGCGTGTGAGGCACAGCTCGGTAAAGGTGTCGTCCCGCCGCCACCCTGAGACAAAAAGGAGCCCGGCGCCCGCGACAGCAGTCCAGCACAAAGGCGGCCAACAAATCGACATCCGCCGCTCGCCCATCGATCTAATCAGCCGGAGTATTATTGACTCACAGTTCGGAAAGGAGATGTCTCCGAACGCCTGCGCGTTCCCGCAGCCAGGAAAAAAATCGACAGACAGTTTGAAAGTTTTAAACAAAAGTGAAGCGAGCCGCGACTGCCGAAGAAATACCCGACCGCTGCCAAACACTGGGACTTGACATCGATCCGTGATTGGTGTACGCTCGATGGCGTCCATTGATTCGCCGTTCCGTCGCTCTCCCGAAGGGCAGTCTATCGGCCAGGACACGAGTCGTCCGTCGTGTCACGGTACAGAGGCGGTTGCGATGTTGACGAAACTGGTCTGCAGTCGGAAGTGTCCCAGAGGGGGCGAGCCCCGGCAATATGCGCGTGGGTCGACACGGAGGAAATTGAAATGTGACGCACTTAATAACAAAACCGACGACAGAGCCTATCCTAATAAGTACACCTCCCTCGAATGGTAGGCTATTGCACCAATTATTTTGTACAATACAAATGTATCGACTCTATCGTTTGCCTTTTCATCGCCAAACCTACGCCCTGCACAGTTTTATTGAAATTAAGCTCGCTTTAGCAAAGTGTACAATAGACCCTTTTTAAAGGTCCGCGTCAACACCTGTCCGTCATTGCTCGGTCACATACTCTGAGCTTGTATGGGACACGGGCGCTGCTTCGGCGCTCGGCGAAGACTTTTGTCCAATCGCGCGCTTCGTGTTCAAGCAATGGCAACCGCCAATATTGCTTGATGGACTATTAAAAAGTCTAGTATTGCATGTAAAAAAAAAAACAGACAAGAAATTAGTAAACGTGTAAAAAAAAATATTGAGATAACTATGACCCTATATTCGCGGACAATATACCTTTCTCGAAATATGTGCCCCCCCCCCCCTTGTTTGTTTGACGCACAGTGACGTTCCGATGTAGTAGAGCACGTGAGGTTATCCAGAAATCGAAGACAGTGTTGACGTTGGTTTAACATTTTGTAATTTTAGGACGCAGAGAAGGCAGAATGAAAGCAAAACAAAATACGTGACGACCCCCGTTTTTTTTTTGCTTTATTTTTTGTGCGTTTTGAGCTCACAATAAAAAAAAGAGAATGAATCGTGCGGTTTCCAGGATGTACGAAGCGTTCGAGTCGGCACCAACGTACGTCAGCCACGTACAGTCAGAACAGCCCCACAATTCCCCTCGCAGCGGGGTCTCCTGGGAATTTCCGAAAAGGTTTATTTTCTGGGATTTTGCAGCCGCAGCTATGGGCGCCCGGGCGCTCGAGCATCTTGAGCGCTAATCAAGAGCTGCGCACGAGCACTCTTCACTTATTCTGAAATTCCACAAAGAAGTGTCCGTGACGTCAGCGCCCATACTATCTGCCAGGGTAGCCAAGGTTATGATATTCTGCTCCGCTTTAAAATGCACCACTCCGAAAGTTCGAAGCCGGAGCCAGAGTCAGAGCTCACAGCCTTGGCGGTAGCTCCGGCTGCAGGAGATGATCACGCAGACGTACCTTGGAAAAAAGCTGTGCTACAAGCGCGAGCTCTCGAACACGTGAATGAACGATCCCGGCATGAGTTCTTAGCTTTGTTTCCTGCTTAAGGGCGACAGCGTGGGTCGACGGGAAAAGGGAGTACTGGTGATGGCAGACTTCCGCCAGGATTTCCTAGAGATTATAAAACTCTGCATGTCCCCGTGTATTAGGTAGTCTGTGGACATTTTCTATCAAGCATCATAGAACTCGTTTAATTATTGAGTCGTGACGCCCTTTACAAGTGGAAGCTATCACGGCATACTAATAGCTTTCGTAGGTTTTCGGAAAGCACTGCAGCGAAACAACGCTCCGGAAAAATTTAAGCTGAGATCTGCAAGTTCTCCTACTTCGTACAAACATTAACGGCGACTGCGTCAGTACACTTATGTAGATACGTAGCTTTGTCGCTAATTTATTTTAAATTACACTAGATCAGTATTCTAAAGCATTTCTGCATAGCAATCTGATAATATTGACAGAATAAAAATCCTGCTTATAACGTACTGTCAGGAGTCGGCTATGAACGCGTGACTCAACAACGTGAGTGTCTCGCATGGTACCTCATAAAAACGAACCCAACTCGTGAGTTAAAATTTGGACTGGGCTAGTTAATTCATTGTGATGTTGATGTTCATTAATTCATTGTTTGCCTTGATTAAATCAGTTGAAAGTTTGCGCCAGTCCGTGTTGTCTGTGTATCTTCGTCCGTGTTTCTTTTTTTGTGTGTGCGTTTTTAGACTTTTAGATTACAACTCGTGAGACGAAGCACAGAACTATCGTCTTGATTGATGTGCCGCTATAGCTCGCTACAAGGGTATTAAAAATCCTGGCCTGTGCGTGCTGCTACTGTGGTGCCAAGCACTGCTAAGGTTTTAAAGATTCGTCAGTATGCAACATCAAATCAAGATAACCACAAGGGCTATTAAAATGGCGACATTGCGGCAAATTCGTTAGTTCTTTTCCTTTTTTTAGCAAACGTTTGTCAAAAGCAGTCGGTAGATCAATCTATATGATAATAAACACAGATATGTTTTAATGCAGACCTTACAATTTCTTGAAGCTGCATCCGTTTCAAGCTGCTGAGGTTTATTAGAGGCGTTACCACGTGTACAAGTGTCGGAAAACTAACACTATCACCATAGGAACATTCGGGCCCCCATAGCCTCATATGCGCAAAGGCTGCAGTTAAATCTGGAGATAACGTCACGATACCTAAGTTAAAATGTTCCACTACCAATACATCGGCAACAACAAAAGAAAGACCTGTGCTCAAGACGTGATTAACGGGACGATAGTCACCGAGGCAACCAGAAAATAACATGGCAGACATAAACCCTGATAAAGCGAATTTCTATGCGATTGAATTTTTCTTTTCAGGTCAGTACTTGATGCGCGGATATTGAGCACTTTAGATATGGGGATACATGCGAATAAGAATAAGATCGCATAGCGGCGTCACACTGTTCCCTGGCCCACAAGGCTAGGCCCTATAGCAATAAGAAACGAACCACTCTTCGGTAATTATTCAAACGTCGATGTCTCGAAGACTCCTACGAACTGCTTGATACGCTTCCAAAACCTGGGCAGCCAAGTTATCGATCAGGGTGTTGCGTGAGACACGAGAAAATCGAAGATGTTCGTCTCGCCGATTTACTTTTTACAATTAATATCATGATTTATTACTATTGCTGTGTCTCGAAAGGATGTCAATCTTTATGTCGATGACAACCTTTTTTTTATTATTATTATTCCCGTCTTGGGACTCCGTAAGTAGACTCACTCGATCACAAACGCTTGCGCAGGCACGGCATGTGGCCGTTGTTTTCACGCGAAGGAGGCAATCTTGTCCTCCATAGCAAAGACAAATGCCTACGGACTGCATAAAGACGAGACAAACCAATAGTCGAGGCGTAAATAGGAAGTAAACAAATTTGGCACAGCCAAGACAAGTCACCTACAAGATAAATTTCATAATAAATGTTCTTTTATGATGTCTTTTATCGAGATAAGTTTTCAGACAAATGTTCTTTGTAAACAAGTGCAAACAGGCAAACAAACAAAAATCCTACACTTTTATTTCTTTTCTTTATATCAACGTTGGGTGATTCCACGTCAGATGCTGCAATGATGGCCCGAGTCATATTTTTTTAATGATTATGTTAAATATATTTTAAAGCCATGTTCTGGGAAGGCGCTAAGGTCAGAGCAAATTATGGAAAACAAAAACTAAATGATCAGGGTTCCTACATTACTAAACATTTTTGAAGGGCGTACTGATTTTACAATATCATTTAATAAATATAAAACTAACATCAGACACACGCTTGTACACATACATATTACGCGCGGTAGAAATTGAAAGTGACACATTCGTTATGCGCCTATCAGTGTTGAAATGACAAATGTGTTTGTTACATGCGTGAAACCTTTTGTGTACATATATTTTGTGAATTTTTGCTCCTTTGGTCATTTTGTAATTATACGTCAGTGATTACGAATCACTTACGTATGAATGATATTGATCTGTGTTGTGCATTTTCTATCTAGGTTTACAATTTTAAAACGTGTTGTGAATTGTTTATTTTTTATTTTTGTAATATTATATTCATCTGAGGACAGACTTGGTAAAATATTTTTACGATATTGTGTAAAAAGTGCGCATGTTTGCTGCCACGTAGATATATGTATGTAGTTTACTTTCTTTACGTATATATGGCAACTAATGCAAGTTGTGCTGTAATGAGCTGTGGGGGATAGAGGCCCAGTCAGGCAGAAATGCCTTTTGTGTCTGCCTCCATACCGGGCTCTGCCCGTGAGAAACCAAATGAACTTCATAGACTTCATATACTTCATTCAGCTATATGCGAACGCCGTAACTAATTGTCTTGCGGAGATATAAAATTTCGAAGCTCGAGGCGTGCAGATTGCCAAGGTTTCGCTAGGGTACTTTCCACAGCCGTCAATTTCACGCAGAAGCATACACGTAGTAAGGATTTTTTTAATTCATTTTATGAAAGGTTTACAACATGTATACGGAACATTAAAAATTACAACAGAAAATGTTTATGTAAAAAAAAAATTCGAAACACGTCAAATAAACATGCTTTAGAGACACATTTACAGATTATTTACAAACGAACTACTTCCTATAAAACGACACAAAATATATAAAAATGATCATCTTTAAGTGCATATTACGAATATATAAAAAATGCGCTTAGACATTATTGTAGTTATGTTATTATTGCAAAACTGCAGCTCATTTTTAATGCAACAAAATTGCACGTGAATATTAAAAAAAACTCAACTTTTTATTTTTAATCTTTTTCTTGTTCGTTTACATTAACTTCCAACTAACTTTTGACGGCAAACCATTGAGTAACGTATGACCTCCTTAAGAGAAAAGCGACAACAAAACTTCACTCAAATTGAGCTAGCTTGTCTTCGTTATAGATGGCTTTGCCGCACGACGTAGGCTCTAAAGAACTAGAAGCGACAAAGGCTGTACAGGGTGCTGCTCTATCGTTGGGTGTAAAAGGTTATGTTGTCCTTAGTTCAGCGTAATATTTGTGTTCCCTTGCGATGCTTCCTAAGACCTCCCCTCCCCCTTTCTTTATAAACACGTTCAAAATTAATGTTTTTTTGTTGTTTTTTTTTTGCGGAGCACCGTAAAAGGTGCGCATGCCTCATATCTCTATGATGTGGGTAGATTTAATAATTTTCCAGTATGCCCACCATGTTCCTAATTGAAATGACACCTTTAAATGTATTAATTATAAAATTAATTACTAAGGGTAATTTGTAATCTAATTATATCAAACACTCATTCTTTTCCTAAATTTGCCCTTTGACACGAACCAGTATTACATCAAGCCTTTTATGTGCGATGCGTGCTTTTCACAGGAATGATTTGACCCAAGTTTCGTGAAACACCCTTTATGTGTGGCTGAGTGCTTCTCTCAAGGACATCACTTCCATATAATATATATTTTACATAAACATATAAAAAAATTATGACCCGGTAGGATAAACCCTTCCGAAAGCTCGCCAAGGACACATATTACAAAGAAGTGAATCATCCGAAATCGTCGAGAATATAATTGCAATTTGGCGGTTTGATATCATGATTAAAAACGATTTGCAATTCCTGTGAAGCCGAAGGGTGGACAGAGACTCACGAGACACTGACCGATAAGACAACTCGGTACACACGATTGGGACGATTATCCAAAGCACTTTCGGGATTCACGGTTGGACGAACAGATTTAGAGTGGCCTCAGGACGGTCGGATGCGAATTCGGCCTTTACATAAAATAATTGGCGCACTTATATGTCGAGAAAAGTCCACACGAACGGCATCGCGCCGCTCCAGCTGACCGAGACGCCGAGATGCTTGGGAACATCCAGAGGACGCTTCCTTCACAAACCGGAAGTTAGAGGTGGGGTAAGGAGGTTTTTTCGGGGGAAGATGGAAGAGAATGCGCCACTTTTCCCAGATGTAGATGCTTTAAACTAAATACGATAACAGCGCCACTCTTTAGCCACGAGTCGAAACATAAAAGTTGCTTTATCTAGCTACTGCGAGATGGCCCTGCGAGATGGCGCCACCGGCCCTTGCGCGACTCGACTTCAACCAATACGTGCAGCAGTGCAGTTCAAGGAGTGGCCGCTGCGGGAGAAATGGCGGCGTTGCGATCGCCTTTAGTTTGGTTCTCGAGTACCGATCGGAGCCACTTTTTCACAGCCGGCTCCTATGGCAGTTTTCCAACTGAGTGTTTTAGTAAAGTTGATTGCCAGTAAATTTTGACTATCGCCATCTCTGGCAATGCAGCTGATGAAGCCGAAGTGTGTTTGTGAGCGCGTTCATACAACTATATACACGGGTTGCGCATGACGTCTTTGCACCGTGATGGTGCTCATTCCTACTTGTTCCTTGCGAGACAGACAACACGCTGGTGCGAAATGTATGCTGTAGAAGGTACGCGATCTGGAGCAAGGCCACTGTAATGGTCTATAGACATCTAAGACCGGCAATCTTGATGGTGTGGAATGCACGTTGCAAAAGAACTGTGGACGTTCGCCGTCAACGCGCGCTTAGCAGCCGTGTACTCGGCTGCTATTTGCAGCGAAATGTTTAGGTAGGTCACGACCAGGATTATAAATTGCCAGGGACAATTTCGATTGTGTGTGTAAAAAGGATGGGGGAAGCTTGTAGCTAACGCGTTGTTAGACCAGTACCGTCAAAATTAACGGTCTGGCATTCTTCTTTCTTTTTTTCACAGGGTTCATGAAATGAATTTTGTGTGTGGATAAACGATTTTAAATTGTGATTTTACTCATTGACCATGTAAGTGATGGCGTCACAACATGGTGTTATGGTCTAAATGAACTATTGCTAGGACCTTTGTTATGAACGGAGCACGGGGCTGGGAGGATGCGGGGGAACGTGGGCACTCGACGTGAGGTTAGAATTTGTATGATAAAATGATACGTTTATTTTAACTTGTCCGTTGTCAATGAATCATCAACTAGCCCAAGTTCATATCCTTCTACTGTTCGTTAGACCTCTGTATGTCGAACTAGGAAAACCATTTTTATTTGCACGACATTCAATTATCTTTGACTGGCGTGGCATTTGCCTCGTTCTGGTCACGTAATCTCTGGGAAGCGCCGACAAGGCAAGCTTTTGTGACAAAATCGAAATGTCTCGTCGGGTACGCGCGACATTTACAAATAAACGGTCACATTCACCTATTCGAGCCCGATTCCTACGCCAATCAGATAAACCCGGAGCAACCAGAGCAAACGCCATTTAAAAAAAGTGGCGACGCGGCGAATACATGACCGCGAGAATCCAGCGCCCACGCAGCAAAGCGGCGACACCCCCTCCGCGAGCGAGACGCATTCCGGTCTAATTGGACGCAAAGATTGGAATCCCGACCGCAAGCCGCTCCGGCGTCCCCGATGAACGACCGCGCGGACGGGCCAAATCGAATCATCCGCAGCACTGGCGCGCGAGCAACGAGACGCTAGCAGCGGCGACGTTGATGGACGGAGATTGGCCCATCGGGACCATGGCCGGCGCATTCCGCGGCTTGGCGTGGAAAAATGGAAGGCACAGAAGAACGACGGCCGATTGTCCGGCGGCTTAGGCGTGTCGGGAACGGGCTCCGATTGTGGGGCGCGGGTAGGGGTAAAAAACATCGTGAAAAAGTGGCAGCGGCTTTCGCAAATGGGGTACTCCCGAAATCACCACGCTCTCGTGCAAGATGACTCGAGTTGTGGCTGCCTGCTTTGGGTAACTCGAGAGCCGGGCCCGAAAGACGAAACGTGAGAGGCAAAATCGATATAAATAAAGTTTAGGCAAATTCTGCAAAAAATGTTTGGGTTTTTACAGGCTGCACCAACGAACGGCATCTGGCACGTCCCAGCGAAGGACTGAGGATTATTTTCGACCATCTCGGGAATCTCATGGCGTGCAAACTAAATCCCAGGTTACACGCCACCTTCTTTGCAATGAGCCTCGGTCAGATTGCGGACACCTCGGCTGGGATTCGAACCCACCAACTACAGGGCCGTCGGCCGGCGCTTGGTCTCGAATCATTCAAATCAGCGTCTGTGTTTGTTGATATGAACTGGGGGGTTATGTTCGACAAATGTTTCGTTTCTCCTAAAAAGAAACGGAAGTGACGCAACTGACGATATCGCGTTTGATTGGCTAGAGGCATAAATGACGAAAGAGGGAACTTTCGTCATTTGAGCCTCTAACCAATCAGACGCGATATCATGAGTTCCGTGACTTCCGTTTCTTTTTTATGAGAAACGAAACATTTGTCGAACATAGCCCCCTGGTGAATAGAGAATAGTAAATAAATGTATAATTTTTTTGTAAATTTGATTTTTACGTTATTAGTTATTGCTCATAAATATTCAGACCGGAATTTTCATATTAAAAACAAGTCTTGGATGTTCTGATAATTGATGATGATGGGACAGTTAATACTTTCGCATTAACAGAAGAGCACCCTTTAATAACGAAACTTGGCATACCGTCAAATGCAACAGATATCTTTGGCTTGAATTTCCTGATAGCAACTTCAATGTCAATAAGTTCAAAAGATAAGACTGACAGGTAATCACTCTCATTGTCATTGTCGACAGGCATAGTCAGTGCGGTACGGCCGCAAGAATAAACCGAGGAAAAATAACTCACGAACGCATTTGATACTTCTTCAGGCTGACTCAGCATAATGCTAGACGAGTCAGCTAAGTTTATTGTTGACGAAGTAGTAGCTCTACGGTCCTTAGACATATCGCCAGAAACGCATTGGGTCACGGTTTAAACTGTGCTTTATTGACTGACGGTGTAATCTTTTATCGCGTCTCAGCAATTTTGAGCTAGCGCCCGCTATTCAAACAATTTCAAGTTCCAGAAGCCGAGTGTGCAATCTTATATTTCCTATGATGATACAACTGTTCTAAGCTCAATAAAGTACCAGAGATGACAACGACTTGTATAAGAACACTTTTTGGGAACGAAACGTTCAAGTGCAGATACCATATAGTCTGTAAACGCTTCGACGCCACAATTTACATCGGTTATGCTTTATATGCATGTCTAATCTACATTATCTAAATATTGATAAAGGCCAGAAGTAATCGCCTTTCGCGAAAGCAAGCGACTCACTCTTATTGTACGTTTCTTTCCCCATGGAATGAAACGGAAAAAGTAACGCGCAGAACATACGGTAATACCGGCGGACTGGAAACAGACTCGATGTTGTCGAGAAAAAGTTGGCCGAGGCCAGATTCAGCACATGTCCTGCTAAGTTCTGGAAACTATTCTGTTAGGTAAATCTAAGGAATGTAACAAATAAAAAAAAGAGCATTCGCTTTAAATGAGGCAGTGCCAGTCGACACAGTAATATGTTGAAAATTCCAGTTTATATCAGGAATGTTGAAATCACCAAGAATGAGTATACGATGTCGATCTGCATGCAGTTTATCTACCGGCATGTCAAATAGATTTGAAAACCTAGATCCGTTCAGATTAGGAGGAAAATAAAAGTGTCGATCAGTAAACTAGTGTTATCACGGAGTGTTATTTCAATCCAAACACATTCACACTCGAATTCAAGATCAAACCGGCAAATAGCCCACAAATGCTTGCTAACTTCAATAGGTACACCACCACCCAATGTAATAAAAAGCTTTCCATAACCTCGGTTCCGACGAAACACTGTATTCAGGAGAGAAATATTCAGTTGATACAAATTAGCTATTTAACCAAGTTTCACTTAAAGAAATGTCGTATTCATTTAAAACAACGTTGTTGAAAAACATATTAGCCTTAGTACGCAGGCCACGGACATTTTGATAATACACTGAACGATTCATTCGACGAGCTAGATTGGCGTAGCTGTTTAACAATCCTCGTTGCCCTTTTCAACGTCAAAGAATGGCGTGAAAAAAAAACCCATGGGCAAACGCTTGCATTGTTCACTTTGTGAAAGTCTTCTTCATTCACAGCAATGCGGAATGAAGAGTAGCTTTAGTGTCTTGTTTTCAGCTTCGCGCATGAAAAAGACTTCCCACCCAAAATTTCAGTTAACACTTCCCCAACATCGCTCCCTAAAGGTCCGGTTTGCGACGCGAAGCAAGAGCCTCGGTGCTCGAGGGGTTGAAGATAGCTTACTGCTTGCACAGGAACCTGATGATGGCTTGACTCTTTTCTTACGTTTGATGGGCGTAAAATTGTCGGCGTCTGTAGGTGCCCTCGACATGGCGCTGCGGGCGGTGGTGAAGAGCGCCCAACAACCACACCAGATGTTGATGGACGCTGATGGGCGAAAGTAAAACTGCTTCCGGGCGTATCCAGGTTGCTTGATGCGACAAACCGGCAAGGCAAATAATTTCCAAGGACCGTCGCGAAGCTTGCAGACTCAGGACTGAGTTGCGAAGGCGGCGTTGTAGTCGGCCGTGACTGAACGGTTTGGGCGGTAAAGTGAAGCAGCGATTCCGTGTTTCTTGGCAGATGCAGAAGCAGAGAGGCATTTTCCGCCTTGACAGAGACAACTTCTTTGACGAGAGAATCAATCTTGTCATGTAGTGCCACCAAGAGGTCGTTGACACAGCCACACGCGCTGCAGTTTCCAACAACGGTGTTTCCCAATGCCGTGTCGGTATCATCAGGGGGCGTTTCTCCGTGGCAGCACGAACTTCATCGAAGTCATTGCGCTTCGTGCAAGATTTACATTAGCACGTACTGGTACCACTCAGCATAAAGTAATTATAGTCATCTCCAATGACATATGTGCACTTACAGTGAAAGTAGGTACGACAAGGCCCGGAACATCGCAGGAATTGCGTCCGGGCGATGAACGCTTCGGCGCGTACCGAGCACACGTCCTTCGAGTCGGGCATCGCACAGATGTGCACGCGGCCCTCACGTCACGCAGCTGCGGTAGTGCTACAACATAAACACATTGAAAACGGTCACCATGAGTCATCGGCCTTAACCTGGTATCCTCGCTTGTAATAACGTGCGACGTGAAGCATAAGGGTAGCTTTGCAATGCTTGTTTGGCTTTCCCTCTTTGCAGTTGGACTTTATCGTCACGTGCGCATTTTTGTCACCACGGCCACAGTGCAAAAAATAGTCACAATCCTACGCGTGTATAGCTGTTCGGCTCTCTACGTCAATATCAGTTATTAATTTAATTTATTTTTACGCCCCTTATAACTCAGATAAATTTACGAATATTTCTAGCTCCACTTTCGAGACATCTAACTTTCCAGCGGTGAGTTTTTTGTGTGTTTTTTTTCTCGCTTTCTTTCGAAGAAAGATTACCGCCCTGAACACGTCTGCTTCTACCTTTCAGAGATTTCTATTTACGTGAGAAAGATTCAACTTTGAAGGCAACCAAAACTTTTTACATGAACAAAAAAAAGATCGCGAAATGTTTGATTAAATTGCTCTAACGGAAACTTGATGCTGTCATAGCCCTTGAGTCAGTGAACGTAAAAACGGTACATAAAAATAAGGTGGATAAGCAATCCGTGCGCGTCATCCCAGCGTCTGTCTCACTAGAGTTGCGCCTGTTGCAATCTCGCGTTTTCGCGGTACTCTGTCGGACCTATTACACCCATCCGCTTCTCTCCTCATCCCCAAACCCAAAATTGAAAACCGCGAGCTGATTTACTTTGGGGAGCCCCGTAATCAAAATGAGAGCAAGCGGCCTCACCTTGCGTTCCATAAAACGATAGAAAAACCGGGTGCATTGCTAATAATTCCAAAGAAAGTGCCGCCTCAGTCACAACAACCGAAGCAACAACAACAATAATAAACAAAACAAAACTACGAACTGTAGAAAAAAATGGTTCAAGAAAAAGATTGACGCTTCCGAAGCTCGTCGTGGCTTGACACGGGTGGCGGCCGAATACAGTTTCCATTGGACGAGTTGAAAATGAAGGAAGATATATAATTAAAAAAAAAAAAAGGCCCGAGACAAAGAAAGAAGGTTGTGGATTGTGATTAATGGGCGCTGGCACAAAGGGTGGCCATCCGTAATACGCCGAGGATTCCCGCAGTTTCGGATTCCCCATCTTCGCTCCGCTCGGGGGCAGCAGCGAGCGCGCGCGTTTAATATCATTCCCGTAATAAGTTCCGGGGTCGGCCGAATGACGAGAGGCCCATCTATTAGCCGCCGAAAGGAAATATGCGCCAGTGGGAAGTATGACGGCGGCGCATGCGAAACGCCCGCCGCACGCCCGCTTCGAAACAGACGCACAACGTCTCAAAACTTTGTGAGGCAGGGCAGCGAGCCCGGGGGGAAGTTGTTGGCCTGGCAGTTTTCAGAAAAATTTCTTTGCCCGAAATAAACAGGCAACTGAACGGACGCCGAGCGCGTGCGTATACACAAATATTAGCGCGCGATCCTGCGCGTTCGTTCAATCTATCAAGGAGCTCGCTCGCGTACGAGAGAGATGGAGATAGAAAAAAGAGAGAGAAGAGGAGAGTGCGCGTGCGTGCGAGTGTCGGAGTTGAAACTGCTTGCAGCAATCTGGGTGCTACGGGGAGGCTGGTTTCCAGGCAGGTCTTGCAGCGTGTGGTAACTTCTCGGACGAGCAATCGAAGCAAACTCAGCGGCGAAATGCGAAACAAAACCGTTACGCACGAGAAAGACTGAATACCGCGATGCACCGTGCAAGCGAAAAGAAACTTGGATGATGGAAACATCGGCGAAGTTTAAGCTCTTCCTTCAAAAGTAAATGCTACCTAGCAATATAATCATAAAAAAAAACGTTAGCACGTTCATCCCAAGCGAGCGCCGTGTCTGCAATTTGTTTGGACTGCACTGGCTCAGACGACTCACCAGGGGTGTCAACACTCGGTCCTCTAACGAGCGTTAAATCATGCGATTTAGCCTTGCCACATTGTGAACAAGAACAGAACTAACGGAACTATAGACCAGATTTAGATGCATGCTTCGAGACGTTCCATCTTGTAGGTCAGTCTCGCTGTCAGACTCAGGAAGCGCGCTCTTGGCACTAGAGCAACTGGTCAAAACTCTCCGCCGGCCCGATATTTCACAAGACAGACACGTCACGAACTCAAAGTTTTGAGCTCGGCTTTGAACGCATACCATCGCATATGGCTATAAACGGCCATGAGCATGCTGAAATCCTTGCCTTAGAAGATCATCGTCATCAACAACTGAGTCTTTCGTACAACTCATGCAGGATCAATGAGATCAGTCACTAACGCCGAATAACTTGCAACCTACTCCGTAATCTAAGCGAGCAGGACAATCTCGTTGGGCATGCATTGCCAAGGCACTATACATGGTGTTTCAGCTATCGTTTGCCTTGCTGGTGCAAAATACACGTATCGAACCAACGCCGTGTTGTTCATAGAATTATTGAGCCAGTCAAGATAGTTTTCTTTTGGCGAAACTGCCTACTTACCACAAAATAATAAGCTAACTTTATAAATATTAATATGTGCACAAATTAATACTATCCTCAAAATTTTATCGTTCGAATGCAGCTAAGATCGCCAGCATCCTATATCAGGGTGTTTACTGGCCTCCTAAGGGTGTTGTTGTAACACCCTTAGGGTGTTAACTTCCAGCTAAGTTACTTTATGCATTAAAGGGTGCAAACAAATAGTGGCTAGCACGTCTCGTTCGGCGCGCGTAAATCTACAACGTACTTCGAGGCGGTGCTCCGAATGAGTCTACAGTGAGAACACATGGTTTTCCTTAATATTTACTATGGGTCAGGACTCATATGCATGAGATGAAACCGACGTGTTCAGGCTGCAAAAGACAGAGCAACTCAGTACACAAATACGCCACACAGAAAACGGGGCGCTACCTGAATGTTTTGGAAGCTGGTACTACTCTTGCTCTGTGTGTTCGCCTTCGGGACCGTCGTTTTCTCTACGCAACACGGTAAGCTGTGTTGCGTAGCTCAACTTAAAGGGGTACTCCGGCGTTTCCTTCGTGGTTTCCCATTTGCTTGAAATTTAGCTAAACACACCAACAAACATCGCTAAAATAGTGTCGCAAATGTTAAGTCAGGATAATTTTTCCCGTCAGGTTATTGAATTTATATTATTGGTCCTCATCACGTTTTTCAAGCTGAAATTCTCTACTGGCAACAACGAAAAAGGGACACCAGCGGCAGGCAGGAACTGTATAACTTGGACTGTATAATGTGGTCCCAACTGGTTCCAAGGAGTTTCCTGTTGTCAAATGAATGTTTTGGAAGCTCGCTCCAGTGCCCGCGCGCCAGCATGAAACAAATGCTTGGAATAGTCTACTTTTTACACTGCCTGCTCAACTGGGAAGCCTGCCTGCCATGTCGTGTATTATATTGTATTATGTATTACTTCGTGTATTACTTCATGCAATATATCTGATACACGATGTACTGGTGCCTCATGGGTTGTGGATACGGCGAAATCAGTTTTTGCCTTTGCTTGAGCAAAGTGCAACAGCAAATTTCTCGCAGTTTTTCAACGTCAGGGGTGCACAGCCTGGAAGTTGAGCGTTGCCTGGAAGCTACGCTTTCCGCGAAAATGTTGCCGATGTCAGCATGCCGTGCATCTGAGCGCCGGGAAGCCAAAGGGCTCCATGTGGAGGAGTATTTTTGAGACAGGTGGCACTAGAACATGTAACGGATGTAATACAGCATGCATTCGCGTTGCCTTTCTGCTCTGATTCATCGGGAGGCGCTTTTTAGGAGAGTGTGTCATATTAGATACACCATGAATTGTAGGGCTAAGCCTGTTATATGGTAAGCTGTCTGGATTAGGATACATTCCATCTCATAGATAATGTGACGTCGTGGCAGGCACGAGCGTGAGCCTGTTACTTTCGATTGGGATTTCTTACCACAAGCTCTCCTACAAGCAAAGCATTGGGGAAAGCTACGTCCGTGCGTACGTGGTTTTGATATTTCATTTTCTTCAGGATGTAATAATAACGTTACACAAATTTAAAAAAAAACAACGAAGAAAACGCAAGAATAAGATAAAATAAAGCCGTTATGCTAGGTGCTAATAACAAATTGTTCTAAATATCAGGACAGTGGCAGTAGATTTTATGAAGAATACAGAACCTAGAGACTTCTTTTTTTTTTCTTTTTTCGAAACTGCACAAAGAGAAAGAGTTAGTTTAATTTTCAAAGCGGATACACTGATGGAATAATCATAGGTTCCTGTAAGTTGTGAGATGGGGTTTAGTGAGCGCCTCACGTCAATGGACAATGTGCAAACTCGGAGCGTCCCTAGTGGCTGAGGGTGGTTTCTGGGAAACGACTTCAAGGAACATGCGAGTTTCGGTTTCCTTCTTCGTACCACGGCAAGCCGCGGACACCGTGAACGTCTACCTTGCACTCTACTACGGCGCACTTCGCCGTTGTCTTTGTGTGCACGGGATACAGTAAGCTATCGGAGGTAAAAGCAAACCACGTGAAAACAATGAAAGGGGAATAAAAAAATGACTTAAGAATGATAAGTAACAAAAAAAAACATTGTGAAATCCCATTGTATAATCTTGCAGCTGACCCTAATCGAAGCCTATCGAAGTCTAAAACTAACAGACACCCACAGAGATGGAGCGAAAAGCTGCGTAACCGATCGGCGGTGAGTTCTTGCGACGTGGTTTGCGTTCGCCTTGATTATTGATTGTCTAATAAATTAACGAGAAGAAACATATTCTTTTACTGCATCTCTCTCACCTGTATAGATCAACCCATAAAGACTATGGTGATTACGATGCGGGGAGGTTCGGGGTATAGGTCCGCAGGGTTGACGGTTGGCCGCGGTAGGGTGAAGCAAACCGAAACTCAAGTCTTCGTTGACAATTGTTTCCCACAATGCCCCTAAGTAGCTAAGGTCGCTCCGATTTTGCAGATTGTTCAATCAACACTCCGTAAAAAATATGTTACGGTGCGTAAGGGCTAGAGCATGAGTCTCTCGAGTGGGGGCCCGAAAGCACGTGTTTGGAGAAGTGAGTAGCTTTGTGACGCTGAGCTTCTCCGAAAGCGTTATTTGTATGTTTCAGCACTGAATAGAAACGTTACCCTCGCCCAAACCATTGTCAAGATTCTCCGAAGTGTCCATTAAACACAACCGGTACCCAAAAGTTTTTTTTCTTTTTTTCTCCAAAAGATTACATTTTGCTACCGCGGACACTGTCAACAGCAACTGTCATTCGCCACTGCATCCAAGAGTGCCGGTGCGCAGATTATCTTAAAGGCCATGGATTTACAGTGGCGTGCATTCACAACAAGGATTCGACTTCAATCTGTGTCTTCAAACAACTCACACTGGAAACTATGCAGCACAAATTATATAAGAACAGGTTCACTACACCGTTAGCATGGCGCCCCGGGATTTCTCAGGGGCCTCCCCTCTCCCTGGCTTCGTGTCTCCGGGGTGGTTAACTAGCACTTCCACGCCAGGAGCAATCGGAGGGTCGTGACGCCACCGAGCAGATCGGGGGAGCTGGAGTATCCTCCGGCCTCCGTTTGCCCCCTAGCGAAGAAGTGGCGCGTCGGCGTCCCTGACGGAGCTGGGAAAAACTCCTCTTCTATCGGAGATATAATGATCGGACGAAGCGGAAGAGAGCTCTTGGGGCTCCAGTGGCAGACTGACCAACTGGCAAATGATATGAAAACGAGCTCTCCGGCCGTCCGAGTGTCTAGGCCACGGGTGGCCAAGCTGCGGCTCGCGAGCCGCATGTGGCTCTTCACGTGCTGAAGTGCGGCTCGCGGCTCCCCCCCCCCCCCCTCAACTCCCCTGCCTCCTCCCGATCACACGAGCACTTCCCCAAAAGAGAAATGGAACGCGTTTTAAATCGAAAGACAGGTTGCGGTTAGGTAATCTTGTCCTACTACTAGCTTACGTTTAGTTGGACTGCTTTTGACTAGAGTGCCTTAATGCCCTTCTGTTTAGGGTGATGCCATCGTTTGTAGTACCCGATGCCGACAGGACGCGCTCACAGGGAAAATACAAAGAAATCGCAGGAAACAAAATGTCGCCGTAGCACAGTAAGCGCCACGAGCGCGTGCAGGGACACGCTCTTTCACGCGCTTCAGAACAAAAAGTAAAAATAACCATTTGAAACAAAATGGCCAGATGTCATCACACCAAGCAAAGCGCACATGAAGGCACCCTACTTTTGACTAGGACAGATGGAAAGCAGTTCGAGATTCGTTTATTGCTCTGGATAAATGTACCACCCCCCCCCGGCGGCTCTTGGAAGTTTCATGGTCTTGTTTGCGGCTCTCGGGCCGGGTCAGCTTAGCCACCCCCGGTGTAGGCCTAGGAGCACACAATTTGAAAGATATTGAATAGGCGCACAGGCAGCTTTTGCGCCTACCCATCATCATTCTAATCAGAGATCGGTGCTCTGACATCATCGCACCCTCTGCGCAAGAAGTACCAGGCTTTGAGTAGGAGTGTGCGTTGACGGAAAGGTTTCCCTCTACCCACTGTCTCCCTCCAATCAGAGCGAGCAAGACCGTCGTCTGCTCCATGCGCAGAGGAAGCAATGGCGTCAAGGTCCGGCGTTTGGGCACCGAACTCCGAACGCCGGCGTCATCTGCAACTCCTAGATATGGCTGTATTACCATTTATACGGCTTTAGGAAATTCACCGGTGATTTACGAACGGGGACTAACTAAGCCTTCAAGAAAGGGAAGAGCAAATACCTCCAAGGGTACATTGTTTTTGTCGAGAGACAACTACCGTGTTGTAAAAGAATTACATAAATGACGAGGACAGGAAGACACATCTCTCCGACTGAGTACAATGTTACCCTCGACCAAACCATTGTCAAGCTTCTCCGAAGTGCCCGTTAAACGCAATCGGTTGGAGAGATGTTTCGTCCTGAGCTCGTCATTTATTTAATCCTCCTATAACACCGTAACTTTACCAGCACGCTTCATTTCCACGAGGCAACTACCAGCCGAATTCTAACAATTGAGGAACCTGCGGTCGAGACGTCGTCTGCGCAAAGCATCTGCTCCGGGATGAGAAACAGTTGCCGGGGCGGAGCTTTGTTGCACACGTGACCACTGTTTCACTCACCTTCATCTACTCCTTTCACTCACTTGCGCTTCGCATAAGCACTAACAGCAAGGAGGTCGGTGAATAATGCCGAGTTAACATGATAAAAATGTCTTCGTAAAAGAAGCGTCGAAAAGGCTCGGGTTTTGGCTGAGAGCTGTGGTTAAGAGTCGGGAGTAGTGGGAGTGGGATGTGTTAATGCAAGCGAGGTAGTTGCGGAGCCACTGGTGTAACTTGGAAAGTGAACTAGAAAGGGTGCGAAGACAGTGCGGCTTCAGACGGTCGATTGAGACAGTGTATTTTAGTCCGTTCAGATATCAAATACTTTTTGTGAAGCTTAGCGACTCAAAAGAGGCCGTCGTAAAGGTGCTGGACAGGCTTGCGATTCGAATCATGATGGATGAATAAACCGAGGGCAGCGGTCTAGCTCATTAGAAGCGTACGGCGACCGACACTGCTGTAATCGACGAGGTCTTGCTCGGACAGCACGCATGGCCTTCGTGATTTGTGTGGCGTGGGTGGCAGAGTTGACAATAAGACAGTAATCAGGGGAGTCAATAAATTCGTCCGAAAGGCGAAGAGGGACGCCATACAAAATTTGGTCAGGACCACAACCGATGTCTTTTTTGGAAGTGGCCCGGAGACCAGATAAATGCTCCAGTGGACACGGTTACCACCTGGTTTGAAAGAAGCCCTGAGCCTGCGACGAAGTCTCTCAACAATGTCATTAGCCATAAAATGAGACGCAGTGATGTCGATTTTTTTACTCCGTCTGTGTGCCATAAGGCATAAGAAGGGAACTGTGATTAAATGTACAAATGTAGTACAGTTTCCTGTAAAAATAGTCTAGGGTACAGCGATTCTGCGGGTCATGAGTCCAGCGCTGAAAGTCTGGTGGCCGGTTGGTGCGGAGGTGCCAAGGGACGCACACCAGTCCAACCAACAACTGCGGAGAGAGCCCGCTTTTCGTGGGGCCGAGCCTCAGCAGTGAGGCGGTTAAGGTCACAGAGAGTCACGATAGAATGCGAGGCACAGGAGACAGCATCCTCCGCCCGGCTACTGGCTTGCCCCCAATCGACGGTGTGGTTACAAAGTTCCAAGCCTCCTTTCTCTTCAACGCTTCTCTCTCTCTCTCTCTCTCTCTCTCTCTCTTTCTACGCTCATTCCATAGACAGAAAAGATGGAGATGCGGGGCTGGGCGGGACTCATCCACCCAAGTGCTACCGGGCAGCGTCAAAGACCACAGCGCGAAAAAAAGTGAGTGGGTGTCCGGGTCGACCCTGTATACCTGATGACGAGGACGAATTGAGCAAAAAGCGGAACAAGTCCCAGTTCGTCCCACGACAAAATTACAACTACAATTTCTAAGTGAGACCTAAAAATAAAAGAAATAAACTGCTTCTCTCTACCCGCACCATCTGACGGTATAACAGGTTTAATCCAACTTAAAATAAAAAATGAAAGCCGTGATTAGCCAAAAGTTTCTTTAGTTCTTAAAGCAAGTTAAAAAGAAAACCACGGAAGCAGCTGAACCTTGGCATTGGAACGAACTGAGACAATCTTGCAGGCATTTATGATTCTTTTCTTCTTTTTGTTCTTCATTGGTATTAAGTTATTAATTGTTTTTTCGTTTGGTTCTGCTCTTTGACGACGAGGTAGTTGTCTTCTTGTTTAGAATTTTTGGTACTGGAATATATAAGAAATTGAATCACACGACACAGGCCGCGAAGAGACGGCGGGTGCGACCCGGATGCAGACCCTGGTGGAGGGGATGATGATCGCTACCCCAACAGCCCGGTGCTCGATGCCAGCTGGCGGGGACGTGGCCAAGCCACCACGCCAGGTAAGGGAAGAGGGCGAAGCACGCGGGAAGAGCTGGCGTGTCTGGAGCGTTTAGGAGTACGAATTCAGCATCCACAAAAGTATCGATCCCCAGTTTGCCTCGTGCACAGTTGAAGGAATAGCCGCAAGCCATATATGTGGTATTAAAGTCACCGGTCACCAATACCGGGCGTTCAGGGTACGCACGGTGAGGTGATCTGGATATGGGAACAACGAAGTAGTGCCAAAAGTTCCCGGAGCAATGCAGATTCGAACTGCCTGCGTGGTGAGAGATGGAGGCACACCGAGTCGGGCAATTCATCCTGAGATGGAGATATCTCTTCAATTGTTTCGACTGTAATGTTCGGAACGAGGAGCACTTCAGGCCAATGGGAAAACGGTCGATGCACGTTAAAGGGAAGCTGAAACACTTCTTGAAAAAACGTAGTTAGAGGTGAATTCTGGTGTATTTTTATCCCGTGAATCTGAATATCACATTCGTTTTTCCTGAAGATGCAACTAAAAGCGAGAAAACGCGAAAAATCTCCGACCTGTTGTTACGTCTATAAAGGACCTTTCGGCAGCCAAGCGCGTGCCGCTCGTGTGGGCAGCGCGTGCAATGGCAAGCTTGCCAGGTATATTTTTCCGCAATGACGGCAGTCGTGACGTCTCTTTCTGACCTTCTTGAAAATAGCAAGAGTGCGCGTGCATAGCTTTGGCAGGCGCTGAAGATGCGCGAGAGCAGAGATTCCGAAAACTCCTTTTGTGACGTCACGCCCCAAGAAGGAGGGCTTTGGCGGTACTTTAAAATTAATTTCTGAAGGCTCCGTGCGCCAAATTGAAAAATAATCTCGATATTCCTGATCCTGGAGGTAAATTGAAGGCCATTGAAGTGTTTTTTCTCAAATACAGAGACCGCTTCAGTTTCCCTTTGAGACGTGCGTGTTTCCAGCAGATTGCGCAAGGGGACCCACGTTTTCAAGGTGAATGGCATCAAAGTGCACGAGGCAATGCAAGTGCGGACATAAGAGCCAAGGATCTTCGCTGGCTTGATTCTAAGTTGTTCACACTATTCTGATGTTCGGACGCCAGAGAAACTACACACCGTATTACCAAGGATCTATTAAATTTCATCCGAGCAAATCCCGTAGTAGCATTTCAAGCACGTCACTCTATAGGACTGGTCTCTCAGCTGTCTTTTGTCCGCCCTGCAGCCTTAAACATATGGCAGAAACTATTATCTATCAAATACGACGTAATGCGTCCTCCACGAGCTTCTGCAAAAACCAAAAGAAGAGACTGTCGAGTTTCCTTGTTCTCTAAAACAGGCAAACGTTCGGGCCCTCGATTCTGCACAGGCCATTACATGAACATGGGAAAGGGTTATGTTTCATTTCCTACTTCAGAAAATACACGGTAAAGGGATAAGGAAATCAATCAACTAGTTCACCGATACCATTATTACAAGGGAAAATAGATGACCAAAAAAACACTATAGAAAATTTTGTTAAACTACGTGGCAGCAAAATCTCCCTTTCCTCTATTTTTTTTAAATTATTTTTCACTTGAATATGTTTTAAAATTTTATTCAATTACCCCCTTCCCCCTCCTGAAGTGCGTGGTAACTTTCTGCTAGTATACACGAACTCATCTCTGTTACGTCACGGCGCGGTGGTGGCGCGTCGGTCGCACTTCCGGTCTGGGGCTGTGGGCGGAAGGCCCCATGTGAGGCGTGTATTCCTGCGTTGTTTTGAAAGGAATCTGACGAAAACATGCCTTTTCGTCAAACCGCCGCGACTGTGGCTGTACCAAAAGAGTCGAGAAAGGTTTGAAGATCAGTTTTCATGTGCTCGGTTCGTCCGAGAACGTGGATATGTGCCATGAAAATGGTAAACCAGACGCCGCCGGACCACAAGTGCTTGGGCGGAAAGCACTTTGGGTTGAATTCACGGATACTTGTGGTCATCAGATTTATTTGTTTTGTTCCAACATGAACGCCGGAAAACCGTCAAGTTGTACGGCCCACCTGCGGACTACGTTCAGTGCGTCTTGAAGTTCGAACGGCCGTCTGATCGTTCGAACTGTCGTCTGCTCTTTCACACGCTTCTGCTTGTCGTCTGCTCTTTTAGACGACACCGGCCCGTAGACCAAATGTCGGCCCGGTACTTGCGATAAGAAGTAAGTGCAGGCCCCAAAAGACTTAAGTTTGAAGGTTGGTAAGCAGGTTCGACGTAAACAGTAGATACAAGGAGATGTTGATTATTGTTACCAGCGGCCATCACCGACTTGTTATGCCTTATTCACTTCGTCCGATTCTGCTTGCGATTTTCAGTATCGATGTCGACCATCTCAGCTACGGTTCACGCTTTTGCAGCCCGAGCGACGTCGCGACTGAACATTGCGAGCGAAATCTCATCATGTGAATCAGGCTTTAGCGTACATTCTGCGGCGTCCACGCGGAATGAATCGCCGCATGTCAGATTATTCATGCGAAGTTTTGCGGTGTAACGAGCCTCGTTAATTTCGCTGACGCCGCTCATGTAGTCAGACATTGCCAGGAAGACGTAGAATCAACAATTCGAAAGCGATAAAGGGCAGGGGTACTCACACTAACGCCGATAACATCGCACTTCAATGGTTTGTTTATGGGCGATGGCGAGCTTGTTGCCCACACCCCCATCGCGCATGCGCGGCGCCAGTGGCGTCCGCTAGGGGCGCTCCGGGCGCTCCGGCTTGTTTGTAAACATGAGTTGGTGTATACCATAGGAAAACCTCTCCCCATCGTAATGCGTACGTTTCTACTCTCTCTCGCCTTGTCTGTAGCTGTGTTAAAGCGCTTAGGCGCAAGCCTTACTATCTCTATGTATATGCGTTGTGTGGTCAGAAGCCGTTTGACGGTAAATGTATAATTACGTTTCTCCACGCTGTTTCTCGAATTCTACGAAGGCGCAGGCACTATAAAACCGCGGTGCCATCGTCATGGTAGCTTTCGCAGTGTACCCAAAAGAAAGGTCTGGACAACGCGGTCACTCGTTCCCGCGCATTTTGCAATTTACCTCAATGGGCACCCCGAGAAACGTTGACGGCGAGACCGACCAGCCAAAAAAGGCGCCCGCTTCACCAGAGCCGGCGCGCGCGGGAGCTCCGAACCCGGCGGCGTGTCAACCCCCCGGGCGCTTCTTTGTGGGACGACTGGCGCCGACTGGCAGCGGCCGTCACAAGCAGCAAGAGCAGCGACGCGGGGAACGCCATCTTTTGGCGATGCCTCGGAGGACTCCCGCGCATCCTGCCAGAACCCGTCCGACGGGGAGGCGGCTCGCACGGGCCCCCGACGCTCTCCATCCTCCGTCGGCCTCTCTTGACTCTCCCGGTCCCGCGCATCGCGCAACGCATCAGGTTACCTTCCTCACTAAACGTCCGAGTCTACCGCCGCGGCATCGATGGCGTTTTTAACTTTCTGAAGTCTGTATTCCGGCGTCTTTGTTACTGAGCTTCCTTCATTTATTTTAAAGCAAGAAATAATTTTTTACTATAGTCGCGTGAAATTTAGGAGTCAAAAAAGCAGGAAAAAAAGTGCTAAAAGAAGCGCATAAAACAAAATGCGACAGCTCCCGCAGGGTTGGTTGGCTGCGAAACTGATCTCGGCTCTCGGTCCAGCGTTGTCATCGTCATTGTAGCTTTGGCGTCTTGTCATGGCGTTTTGTCAAGGTTACGCTTCCACGTCGTGTGTCAGCATGCCTCTCGCTCCAGCTGCGTCGCTCGCAGCGCCGTAAAAAAGTTTGCCGAGACATAACTGGGGCATTTTAATGATAGTATTTCATGCTTTCAGCATAACTTCGTGTCTTCAAAGAAAGTTGTGAATTTTTTCTTATGTCTATGTCTTATGTCTTGCGATCATTGAGTCTCATCCTCTTTTATATATCCCTCTTCACATTCTCTCTTTATCTATTAGGGTTGTGTACAACGTAGCCTACCTTCAGCAAATTCAATGCATTCAAAAATTGCAACAAAAAAACTGTTTTTTTATTTTTTTTTATTTTAGCATTTTGATTCCGTGTACTTGCAGAGCAAGTAGACGGTCCTTTTTTAACCATATAAGATAAGAAGCAAGTTAAAGCTTACTTCTTCCGCTTCGAAACGGAAAGTTTTATCTTCTACTTCATTTAATACTGCAACCTATTACTGTCTACTCCTTTTCTATTGATTCTGGCCCTCCGGGTTCGACTTTTCCAGCACTTCGACTGACTTCTCTTAACGTGCTTTCTTTTTCCCCACCCCACCTCAAAGCCCCCGTCCGTCCTCCCCCTTCTTCATCGCCAACCCTTCATCGCCGGGCTTCTCTTGCCGTTCTACTTTGTTCCCCGTGTTCAATTTCACTGCGTCCCCCCCCTTCCACCCCCCCTCCCCTCCTTCAATCCGCTTCGCACAACAACACATCGAACTCCGTAAGGGATGCAAGTTCCCCGCCAGTTCAAGTCCCCGCCGCCTCACCCCTCAATAATAAATACAGACAAGAACGGCAAAACAATTACCGCTAAGGCGAATAAGCAACCCTCTTCCCTCTTCCTCCTTCTTTGTTTGTTTGTATAGTAGCGCATTTTTACAGCATCGGTCCTTTTCTTTTCTATACTTTTCTCATTCTGCGATGGGGCTCCGTTTCTGCGAGAGATTCATTTTCTTTTTTTCTTTTATCGGCGCCTTTTGTTTGCGCGGGCTCTGATCATTCGTTACAATTTGCATGGCGATGAGTAATGCGCGCTGCCAACCAACGGCAACAGCCGGAGCGACGCGGCACAACAAACGGAGCGTACGGAATCAGCGCAGCCCGCGAAGTCGCCCAATGAGTCAGTGTCCCCTACCCCTTTTTCTTTCTCTCCCGACAACAAACGGTTTGTGTTGTCGCCATGCAAACGACGTCGTCGTGTACTTCGAACCTCGCTCTTCCAGATTGAGGAACGCCGGAGGACAATGCGGCCGCTCACCCTGCTGGCACGCCTTGCATCAACGTGAGAACCCGCCACTGCAATGGATGCGCGTTCACACCGCTAGAACGAGTAGCGTTAGGGACTTTAGCAAACCGTTACCGTGTTTCGCTTACGACACTACCGGAGCCTCTGAAGCGTGCTTTTAAGCACGCATCCGGGTAATACCGTGACCACGGGGCGCGCGCTTAATTAACAGCATGCTTCAAAGGCTCTAATAGTGCGGTGCGCGGAACACAGTAACGGTTTGCTAAAAGACCCCAGTATTAGGTCGTTTTAGCGCAGCGTTACCATAACCGTTAACGGCGGTTCAAATAGACAGGTAATACGGCTACGTCGACCGGAAGACGCAAAACGTCACTATCACGACCTTGTTTAAGGCGCCCGTATAGCGGAGCCAAAGTGTGCAGTTTGAAACAGGGATGTCCCAAACCGGACGAAGCTTCGAGTTCGACGGGGTTCGACCTTCTCGAACGTTTAACGCTTAGTTCGACATAATTTCGAGTGGAATCTTACAATTGTGCGCGTGCGTGAAAATTGAAAACGAGCTAACGCTGCCTGGCGGAGGAGGGCGTGCGATATTGATAAATCATGAAACATTGATAGGTTTGTCTTTTTACTGTATAAAAATTGTCATTAGTACCTAAAACTTAAAACAAACGACTAGAAATAGACAAGGCCTTGCTTCAAATGAGCGCACTTCCTTTCTTCGGGAGCTTAGTGACACAAAGAAACGCCAAACTCCGGCGCTAATTTCGCAGATACTCATCCCCACTAGAATACACACTTCAAGACGCACCCTGTCGTTCAGGCCGTCATAAGAGAGCTTTCTCTTTCTATTGTATTGACTTAAGGTCCTCCCTTTTTTTTTCTTGCTAATATTAACGTAACTTTTGATATCGTTTTTTTTTTTTTGTCCGGAAATATTTGTTGATATTAAAATTAATCCAACAGCACAAGACAACAACAACACACACAGGACACACTTTAGAGACACAAAACGCTGAGTGTCTCTTGAGTGTGTGTCCTGCCTGTGGGTTGTTGTCTTGCGTTGTTATTTTATGATGCTTCACTAACTCGACCGATGTGCCATCCTCACAAAAATAATTTACTATATTTTGAAAGTAATTTGTAATTTGAGCAGACATTACGCGTAAAAGAGGATTTAAAGAAAACTACCAACTACCGAAATAAAATTGTAACTGAAATTTACTAAATTACTTAAAAGAGTAGTGAAATTACAGCAACTTCAGTATAGCACTTGAATGACGTACACGTCAGGTTTGGACAAACCTTTACCGTCGGGAGCGTATCGGACAGAAAGCGCTAGAGCTAACCGCCACCTTACACCTTCCAGACAAGTAAGAAACAAAATCACGGATTAAGCCAAGGGTGTACAACTTTTTCTTCGTCCTAAGTTTCAGGTTCGATTTCAACATGACAATCGCGGTAACGCTATTACGGTATAGCGACATTCGAGAATCGGAGAGAACCATTCTTCCAGATACGGTACGCCACCGGTAAGAGCTGCGCATGCGCGAGCTCTATATGCGCAGTTGAAATCAGTCAGCCACCGCACCGTATCGGATTTTGCAGAAAGGGTTCCCTAAAACTTTGTATTATGGTACTACGGTAACTCACCGTAACGTTTTAATATTTCGGGCACCACTCTAGCGTCGCAATCGGGCCCAGAATATTGAAATACGTTAAAAAATACATTTTGAGTACTTCGGTATTTTTAAAAATAAAATATTCAGGTATTCAATGCGTATATATATTGCGTGACGTCAGTTGCGTCACATAGCCACATGACTTGACGCCATGACGTTACGTGAATACCTTGCGGGATCTCGGCCAACGTTATCAGATTACCTCAGTTGTGGAACTCCCGCGGAAAAGGGTACTCACCCTTACTAACTTCAGACCGCCTCCCATCGTTTGAAGCGCCATCTAGATTTTTGTTTAATAACTGTGTGTTCGATAAAGCACGGTGGAACGCCATCTAGACGACGCACTTCGAAACTTACGGATTCCACACAATACACTGCAGCTATTATAGCAGCCGTTCGGCGCGTCGAGCGACCGGAGGCGAGTCGTGGTGAGTGAGGGGGAGGAGGGGGGGGGGGTTATGCTCGCACAAACCGCGTCTATGAGCAGTTCCGTAACTGAGATAATCTAATAACTTTGATCTCAGGTCACGTAAAGTTATGGTATGACGTGACACTGTGCCCCGTGACGTGATGTCACATGGCATCATGACTGATCACCGTGGCGTCATGTGACCACGCGCAAGTATAAAAGGTGAGAAAAACGTACCATTTTTAATGTATTGCAGTCCGAATATGAGTGTATGACCGACAGATCAAAATACAGCTGCCAATTTATTTAGCGAGGATTTTTTTCACTTTCTGCGAGGACTGTAACACCGGAAAATAAGCAAGCAATCGAGCTGGTTGTCTAGCAATGATTGAGTTCAGCAGCGGCCAGAATTACTTTGAAAAACGGGTACCTTGGTCTATAGTCTCTATACAATTACTTTCCGGACATTGTTTTAGAATAAACGCTTTATCTACAGATTTTAACCATGCGGATTCTGACTGTCAAGATCCATTAGAAGCGTTTCTTTATATATATATATAAAAAAATTCAGTTGTATTTGGACCTATTGATCAAACCATTATGTGCAGAATTGCGTTTTATGGGGAACGCAGCGGACGCTAACTCCAATCGAAGCATTCCCGCCATGCGACGACCGTATCCACATCCTCCTTTCGTACACTTAAATTTTTTTTCTTTCGTTATTGTTGTTTTTGAAGCTTTTGCAAGGCTTCTCAAAGTTCTTCAGAGTCCTTCCTTGCTTCTACTGATTTCCTTTTTTTCTTTCTTTTTTTTCCACATTTGCGTTGCGTGGCCAAAGGAGCTTGCGGCACAGGTGTTTGGCAGCCAGCCTCCTCTCTTCGACCGTGGCCGCCGTGGCACGCTTCACTTTTCAATGATAAGTCAATGCTAGCTTCATAAGAATGCAATTCTGCATTAAAGCAAATGCATAAATGCTTCTTAAGGTGTATTCACACGGCGGACAAATTAAGGGAACCAGGCACCGGACCAGAGAAATGTGCGTATCACGTGACCTTGACGTCATTACGGAGAAATCCGCAGGTCCGCGGTTGGTCCGCGAATCTGGCTCTATACTCCCATGGTTACCGTGGACAAAGTGAGGACGGCGAGTCCGAGCTCACAGCTTCGGTTGCTGCTTTCGCTGCACGTGCTGCCAAACAAGATCAGCACCTCTCAGAGTTGTGACCACTGATCTCTATTATAAAGGGCTAGATGGCGCATTCAGCAAACAGGTATAAAGCCACCGAGAGTAAGCGGCTTGTCCCGGAAGTAAGCACTTGGCAGGCTTTGTAACCCTTCCGAGTGCTGGTTCAAAAAGCGTCGAGGGCGCTGGATATTCGCTTGTCACCTCAAGAGAGCCTGCTTGTTGCGCAGTAAGAGCGCATGCAGACCCGAGGAGTATCATGGGAAACCATTCAATGTAAAAAATTTAAGATTCTAGTTGATCAAGTGTGCATATGACCCAAGTTCAAATGCCTCATTTTTGGGATTTAATTCGGAGCATAATTATTACAACCCCCTCAAAGACACCGGAAAGTACGGACCAAAACATCGACTGAATGCACTAGCTAGAAAGCCCAGCAGACGCCCGAGTTCCAGGACAAGCATCAAACTTCCGGTGGCTTCACTTGCGCCCTGCTCGAAAAGCGGCTATGCGCTATCCAGCCTTCTATAATAAAGATCAGTGGTTGTGACCTGCCACCCATATTCGCTGCACTTCAAGTTAAGAAAAGAACCACCAGGCCGCGCACGCGGCGCTGGATTTAGCCAGAGCCGCGTATAGAGACAGTTTGGTCAATGGGAGGCGCGGGTAGAGCCAGGGCGTGCACCAGACGCTGAAAGAATGCTTGACATGCTTTCTTGGCCTACGAGAAGCGGAAAAGTATCCCCTCGCGGTGGTAGCGAGAAACAGTTGTAATCATAGGTATATGGTTTTAATAGACGCGTAAGAGTTAAATGTAGTAACCCCTTATGGGTGAAAGTAGGGTGCACGTGATGTTTCGATCATGATTATGCAGGAAAACGTAAGAAACAAATGTGCCGCTCACCTTTGTTTTTCTCGGTCAGGGTGTGACCGCTCGGACGGCAGATTCCCGGCCCTCGGCCTGGTGTACGGATTATGTCAATCGTTCAGCTAGTCGCACTCTTCCACCATGATTTCGGATGACCGTGATTGAAACATCACGTGCACCATATTTTCAATCACCGAAAGTAATTCCAGTGCACTTATTAAGTTTGTTTCTCGCGATCACCACCAGGGTATTATTTCCCGCTTCTGGTCGGCCACATTCGAATTTGTGAAGACGCCCTGGAACAGGCCCAGTACGCTTTCTGCCAACGACCTTTCCTCATTTGCGTCCTATACTTCCCGATGAATGGCCAAACTCTCTGTATATACGGCTCTAGATTTAGCGTTGACCAATCTGCCAGTGAAGAAAACAAGGATGAATGGCCCTAGTGACGAAACGCCGTTCTTTACTCATGGAAGAATTTCTTCAACTGCAGCGCCTCCAACACCATCAGTGCCGAAACAAAGATGTAAAATGCCACATCTGACCTCAGCGAAAGAAATCCAGTGGCTGCTTCTGCCGGTATGGGCCTAGCAGGGCAGGTGAGATCATTGAACGCTGACTGATTCATGTGAACCGCGCAGTTCTATTTGCCCGGTTATATATGTATTATATATAAAAAAAGTAAAAAAGTTGTTCTTAAGAGAGAAAAAAAGCGACACTTGTTTTAACCTGAACAAAAAAGGTACGAAAAAAAAAACGCCAAGTTGGTAAGGACGAGTATGGTATGCAGAGGTTCTATTGGGGCCACCAGTTCGTAGGGCAAACCCTCCTGTGCTTCCCCAGGCATGCACAGACCGAGAGTATGAGGACCCTTATGCCGTAAAGGAACCCAAAAGCGATTTGATGACTCCTTGTTTTACGTTGACGAAGTGTTCGCGCTCCCTTTCAATGCGGAGGGAAACTAGTTTCTTCGAACTACTGCATCTGCGGTGTGAAACTAACACGGAGACCAAACTCTCGCGGCGCAGAAAATACTGGCATGGCCGTGAATGACGCCACATGCAAGCTATGCATTGAAGGAACCCATTGACTCTTGTGCGGAACAAGCCTGAGGATGTCTAGCATAGTTTTAGCTTTGCGCAGGACCGCTGGCTTTGAACCCGGCCATGACGACGGTCTGGATATTTCGGCATTTGTTCGCTCGGGTAGGCCCCGTTTTACTAAGATGCCAAGTAGACGCCGAGTAAAGCTGCTAATGCTAGTAATTTCCAGCTACATCTTGCACCGGAGTCACGCTTTATCAAGGCGACAACGTACGAATGAGCATATACAACCATAAACGTTGCCCTGGGAAACAGGAAGGCATAAATACTAGTCGGAAACAAATTTAGCAGCTGGTTTGGTGGAATAGCTGAGAGGAAGGCGCTCAGTTAAGAAACACGGCAGTAACACATTAATTAATTTTTACTTGACAGCTCTCCTGAAAAACAGAATTTGGATTTATTGTGGCTGAGACGACAGCATCCTGCATTGACACGCCTCCCACACATCGTGCGAAGCAACAGGTCATGAGTATTGAACCATCAGGCTTGCCTGGGAAGTGCCCATGGTACAAAGAAAATTGGAGACAAATACTCTGCCTCGGATGGAACTTGCGCACCGATGCGTTCATTAAAATAACGAAAAGCTTCGCGGCAAAGATTTTTGATAATGTGGTTGGTAACTTTAAAAGAATTATGGCGTACCACACCAGAACATTAAATGAAATACGTCTAATTCGGTGTCACATAGAAGTGTGTATCTCATTAAATGTCACCTAGACCATCCAAGAATAAATAGCTATGTATCCTATTCCGCCTAAATCCTAATGCTCCGCAAACGAAAAACATGTTTAGGAACAGA
>JAZHYW010025431.1:0-11451 GCA_037355805.1 Ixodes ricinus | reverse complement strand
TTGCTTTAGAGGGGACACTTGAGGTGAAAGATTCCTAAAACTTGATTCTTTTGAAAAATGGTGATGGCGACCTCTGCTTAGCTGTTCCTTTTCTCAATCTACCAGGTTTTTAATCTCGCGGATGAATATTCGAGCTTTCAATCAACTTATAATTTGCATGCAGGCTGAATGTGCATTGAAGTCAACTCTAAACCGCTGCTTTCACAAAACAATTCTTGGACTTGCTGAAAATTTGCAGGAGCAATTATCTTAGCGTCTAAAGCAGATAGAAATTACAACTTTTCATGAAACATGTAGCTAAATGTGTGAATCATACAATGTTGTTAAGGGTGACACCACCCCCAAGTGTCGACTTTAAACCAGTCGCTCAATATTGATGAAATTTGGAGGGTCTATTCACTTCGTTGCCAAAATGCACTCTATGAAATTTCACCTCTGTAGGACTATTTTCCGATGAGCTACAGGGGAGGTACACAGCTATTGATGTAAGTCGCCTCACTTGGCAAGGAAATCTATCATATAAAATTGCTGCAGAATATTGAGCATTTCTAAGCTTCAGCCTTAACTAGAACATATGATGTGGGGGCTATCTATTTTTTACCTTAAAATCCATGTTTTTTCTATGCAAAATGTAAATTTGAAAAGTACTCCACATAATGGGGCATTTTCTCCTCATCAAAACTCTACTTTTTGGCAATAAGGACTTTATTTAAATAGAAAATAAATATCTAGCCCCCTTCCTCATTAAATTTCAGTTCAGAAACATCCACAGCAAAGAATACATTCAGCGATTCATTGAAATGATAGATTTCCTAAAACGAAAGTTGCCGTAAGAAAGTGGAACTGAGAAAAACCTGTTTAAAGTTTCCACACCACAACATTTGCTTTTTCTGGTGGTGGTGGCACCTAAAAGGCACCAAGAGCGTAGATGGTGCCTTCTGCTTACCCCCAATCTCCAGCATGGCTTTGCTGAGTGAGTCCGAGCTTAAAACGCTTTCTTTGAGTGTCATTTTGTTGTCGCCATGTGGACATTGATTGTGAAATGAGTGAGGAATTGGGTATGCTTGCAATACACGAACCAACATCAGCAAGTATGGGCAGGAAAGCATCCTTGAAATACAAAGCAGATAAACCCACGTGACGTTCTATAAATGAATGCTGGCTTTAGTCAGTTTTGTTTTCAATCAGGGTGGGCTTTTTGATTCTTGGCCATATGCATAGTCTCTTCTACGTGAAAGCTGGACTTCTTGGTGTTCTTGCCCGAATAGAGTTTACTCTCGAGCAAAGATATTTAAAGTACTGAAACTGTGAAGAAATGCTCTTTCCAACGAGAGTATGATCATCATTCTAGGGCATACTGGTGCAAAGCTACAGCAGTTTGAAAATAGGAAACAGAAGTTTCACATTTCAAAAACATGTGATTTTGCATCGTTGGCCGACCGAAAATGTTTTATTTCTCCGTAAATACTTCAGATATTGCAATAAAAATTTGCAGGAGTATACTCTATTAGTTGTGGAACCACAATACACAAAAATAGGAAAGTTTGTTTTTTTCTCAAAAATTGAAATTCCTAGGTGGTGTCCCCCCTAAGAGCAGAATTTTTTAATATAGATCTAAGAAATATTTTAATTGATCTTTCGTTCTAATACTTCTTAGCCACACATTGAGCACTGAAATTCAATTTGTGATAAAATCACTAATAATGGGTTAATCTAAAAAGTGCTTGCAACTTTGTATCTCTACACTTCGTAGTATCTAGCCATGTGTTAAATAGGATGTTTTGTTGAGTAGTTTTTTTCCTATTGTTCCTCCAAACAAAGGCAGGTGCATTTTAATTACCTCGAGGACAATTCTACTGACTGAGAAAATGACCAGATATTTGAAATCAGCACGAAAAGTTGAATAAGCTTGTGCAGTTTTATTGGATTTGGTCACAAAATAAGAAAAAAAGCTCTAAGACCAGTGTGCTTAAGGCAATGATCTACTTTCGATTGCCATCTCCTGGCCAGTTGTGCAACTGCTCTGCTAGCGCCCTCTGGTTACAGTCAGCAGGGCTTTGGAGTACTGCCGGTGGCCCTGGCCAACCAGACGCTGTCCCTGCTCACGAGCATCTTCGTGGAGTTGCGCCTGGAGGCCGGAGCGGCTCCGGACGAGGGGGAGGAGGCACCCGTTCCAGGGGCGGACCAGATCGTGGCCTTCCTGCGGGGTGTCACCCTGCCCCACTCCGCCTGGATGAGGGTCACTGTGCTCATGCAGCTCAACCTCACGGCGCTGCTCTTTGACCTGGTTTCGGTATCCTACCGCAAGGCGAGTCGCCCCTTTTCGGTCGCTGGCATGTTTAGGGCAGGTTCACACATGCAGCAGAGCGCGGAGATAGTGCAAAGGCGACGCTGCATTGGCGCTAGTGTCAGCACCGATTCAGCACTAGCGTCGGGAATGACTTGGCACTGCATTATGTGCGTAAGCAGAAGAATATCAGGTTGCATGCAATGGAGCGCCGATGCAGCTGCTTCTATGGTGCTGAGTTAGTGGTGCACTGTATGTGTGAGCAGGCATTTACGTTGCACGTCGAGTATTTCGTTAGGGCTGTGTCTTTTTGTGAAAATATTCAACCAACTTCGTTTGCAAATATGCCAGTGAAACGTAACCCATGATGTTTCTGTGTTACCGTAAAAACTGGAATATAGGTCGACCCCCTAATTTACAAGTTGCAAAAATGCGAAAAAAAGTTTTTGTCTATAAAATTCAACCATACCTTGGTAACCAATTGGCCAAGTATACGGAAGGACGATAAAACACGGCACATTTATTTAATTGCTTCGCACGCAATAAAACAGAAAGTGCGCCAGCGTTACATTACTCAGATTCTTCAGAACCTTCGTCCGACAAGTTCACTAACGCAATTGAAAGGGACGATGACGTCCCTTTCAATTGCGCCCGAGAGCCCGGAGGCACGAGCGACCTCGACGGCTTTCGTACGGATTCACTCTAACGTCACAGGTAGCGATCAGGCGCGCAGATTCTGAATGAAATTTGCCACCTTTGTTTACAATTTGGGGTACACCGCAGTCTTTCCACGAAATGAAGTTTTCTTGCCTTGCTGCACGCAGCCAGTTTTTGTCTCTGGCGTCGCCAGTAGCGTATGCTCTTCTCCAATACACCGAACTCTCGCTGCACTGCAAGATTCCCGTGGACCTTTGCATAGACGATTGCCTTCTTCTTGAAGGCTATTGTGGACTGTCTTCTACTTCTGCTCAATTACGCAGTCCACTGCACAAGTGACAAATCATGCGGTGCATTCTGGAACATTAAAACATTGGCCGACGATTACTTTAAAGCACTCCTCCTAATTATAACAATTCTGTTTTCGGCTCAGAAGTAGTGTGTTCCAAAACAAAAACAATTGCTTTTTCAATTGGTGTTACTTCGCGATTTTCATGTACAGTCGCCGACCGATTTTTCGGACTTCGCAGGGACCGAAAAACGCCCGAATAATAGAGCAGTCTGAAAAATCAGCAGATTCAGAAACTTGCCCTTATTACTTCTAAGTGGGCTTAAAAACGCCGTAAATAGTGCCTTGTTTCAGGTTACGCCTCCGCTTATGCTCTCGGCAACGTCTCTGTTAGCTTGAGAATCGCTGCCTTCTTTTCTAGCGTTATGGTCGAGTACTTTCTGCTCTTCTTAATGACACATCGCGGCGGCAGAAGAACAGATGAGGCCATGACGTCCAAGGCAGCGCTGTCCGAACGAGATAAGAAGCGCAGACCATGAGCGCAAAATGGCGACTGGCGACGCGAAGGAACGGCAAAATAAAGCAAAATGATAATGATGATGATGATGACCTGCAGCTAAATGGAGAAAAAGGGCTTGTATAGCGTCACCTAGCGGTAGGACTCACGAGTACTCAAGTAGCGCTGCCAAACCAAGCCAATTCGATTGCAGCCAACATAGAATTCAAAATGGCCGCTACTTGACGGTGTTTTCCGCTGATCGCTTGCGACGATTTTGTCTGAATAATCGAACTTTCGGACTTCAAGCTGTCCGAAACATTGGTCGTGAATATGCACTATTTCTATGGGGTAAGTCACGGTTCCGCCTTTAGGTCCAAAATATAGAACAAGTCCAAATTATCGGAGTCCGAAAAAACGGTCGGTGACTGTATCTGCATAAAACTAAACACAGAACTATAATGCTCGACGTTGCAGATTTGACATTCCTAACTCTCCCTATCTTCCGAAACGTTTGTGTGTGTCCTAACACCAGAAACTGGCATTTTAAAGGTTGAAAACGAGATGCAAAGCTGACGTCAAGTAACTCAAATCGAAAAAACATGCATATTTACAATATTATTCTCTTCTGGTGAAGGCTGAGCAACCGTTGCATTCATTTTCGCACACAAATCGGTGACTTCCAGAGAAAGCAAGAATGCAGCGTTATTGCCTTTATTTTAACAATGTACACACACATGCAGGCTTGCGCTGACGATACCTCAAAACCGAAACTCTCGTAGCGTGATTCGCCATGCTCGCTTCTACCCAACCTCGTTGTCACGCCACTTCTGCAAAGAGTCACTAAAATTGCCAGTAAACACACAAAAACGACACCGATACAATTATCTCATGGAATATCACCTTATTTAGTAATTACTATGTCAATATGCATTACATGTTGCATATAAGCTAAGAAAAAAACAACATAAAACACTTTTTCGCCGGAAAAAATGAAATACCAATGTTAACCACTCGGCCACGACTGCGGGACGAGTAGGGGGCTCTGAGATGTGGTAGTAACTCAAGAGCTGGGGATGTCATGGATGAAACGTTGCCTGTAGCCGCTCAACGTCTATACAGAAGAAGGCGCTGCGGTCAAATGCGTTTATAATCGCGTTAAACTTTGCATGCATTGGCTGAACGCTTATAGACGAGAGGGCGCTGCGGTCAAATGCTCCAATGCGTATATAACCACGTTCCATACCACAGATTCTCTTTCTGACATGAATGAAAACGAACGAAAGGCTCCGCATGCTGCGGCTCAGCGTCTACGCAGACAAGCACCACCAGAGCTTCGCCTCAATCAACATCATTCACCACGTGGAGATGTTTTACCTGGATTGCTTCCGATTTTAGATTGGTTGTCTCTTGAAATTTTACGGTAGTTGATAATTCCTTATGTGCTGTTCATTTCTGTATGGTGCAGGCAGGGATGTTGAAGCGCATCCAGAAGCATCCTACTGACGGAGACAACTTCAGCACCTCGGATTCTAACACCTACTACGAGGAAGACTTCAGCACTTCGGATGAGAGCAGTGCTGATGAAGGTGAGGTGGTGCTGCAGAAACGTCTTTTCAAGAAAGTTAGAGATTGGGTGTTCAAACAGCTTGAGGTTGGTCTTGGCTGACACTGGTTCACGTTGTAGATGTAGATGTGAAATTTAACTGAAGCAATACAACTGCTAGCCCAGAGTCTTTAGTGTGTATTACATAGTAGTGATTCACTACTGCACACTAATGTGATTATTAGTGGGATGTAAGGTCATTTGACACCATGGCTTGACACCAAAATGTCACATAACGTGTGGTTCTCCTTAGGGCCACTGCCTTTGGGGAGTACCACGTTCGCGGCGAGACGTTCTACCGCGAAGCGGGTTCGTGCTCGCGTGGCATGCTGCTCGTCGAGCGCAATGAGACACCAGTCACGTGGGTAACGGTGATAAACTCTGTTTATTTACAATGCAAAACAAATACAAAAG
This sequence comes from Ixodes ricinus, assembly GCA_037355805.1. NCBI lineage: Eukaryota > Metazoa > Arthropoda > Arachnida > Ixodida > Ixodidae > Ixodes > Ixodes ricinus. The sequence continues at coordinate 5,702 of JAZHYW010025431.1, read as the reverse complement.
AAGCGGCTATAAGCTGGTGAACGCCGTCGGAGTGGAGGTCGCCCACGGCCGAACGGTCGTTCACAAGGTACAAAGGACGGGGTAAACGCTCACCGGTGCACCGGACGGTTCCCCGTTGTCGCCGCCGCCGAAATCCCAGGAAGAAGAGGAAGAGATCCCGCTGTCCGTTGGTTTTAAGATAACAGCGGGGGCGAAGTGGCCAATCAAGGAGCGACACGTCGATCTCCTTTCTGCGGGGGTTCGTTACGGAATCGCCCCAAAGGGGGAGAGGAGGAAGCCACTCACAGTGGTAAGCAGCGCCATCTCTCGCTACGCCAGCGCGGCCGCCACGGCGCGCCAAAACGCTGACGCCACAGAATGTTGAGGGATCGCAATCCCCACAAACGTCACGTGATTAATCAACAGGGCGCGTTTGCATGTGTCCGTGTCAACACACAATGTTACATTGGAGTATGAAAACTAATTGAGTATGAAAAAGGGGTGCCTTTTTCACCCACAATGTGCGAAAAAGTGGAAATGGTAGCTGTAGCATGTTTAGTGCAGTGCGGGCAAAATGGTGTCATCACATAACTGAACAGTACCATTTTTCCCACTTGCTACAGCTATCGCTTCTACATCCTTCGCTTGTTGATGGGAAAACCTGCACCGACGCAAGTGAGGGTGCAGGTTTTCCCGGTTTTGTTAGTGGTGAAGGGAGGGTGTATTGTTGATGCTCAGCGATGAGCAGAGAGGGGTACGCATGCAGAGAAACGAGGCTAAGCTTTGCAAGGAGGTGAATTCGAAGCGACAAGTTTTGGCCGAACCTTTTTTACCTTTCAAGTTGCGTTCAAGAAATAGAGATGTTATAGTGAAAGCAAATGCGGTGGAGGTTTCTGAAACCCTCCATCATTACGCGTAGCAACTGGGTACCGCCAAGGTGGTATTTTCTGTAACGTGAGTAATGTTAGAGAACACCTGTCTTGAAGTTATTGTTAGCAGACGACAGAAGAAGACGCTCTGCTGACGCTTCCTCGACGTGGCGCTGTTATTGGCGGGTCGTTAGGGCCCTCCTCTCTTCCCTCTTGCGCGGCGTGGGCAATGGGCACACCCGACTTCTCTCTCCTCTCGCCATGAAGGGAGAAAAGAATTGATTTTCCATCTTCGCAGCCACGACAGACGACAAACGCCGACACCGAAATCCTTGTGAAGTGTCACCTGTAAAACTATCGCTTTAAAAGTAACTGGAATCCACCGCTTCTTATACATTGCAATTCTGCATATGACGGTTTGATCGACAAATCGAAATACTACTTCCGACTGTGTTTAGTGCTTTCTTTTAAACTTCCTCTCAATTGCGGAATGCTCGACGACGGACTTATCTTGTCCGGAGGACCCAAAACCCCAAAGAGCGGTGGCACACGCAGGGGCAATCTCGACGACGACAGTGAGCCAATCCTGGGCCACTGGTTCGAGGAGACCCTGGCCCCCGGGAGCACAGCCCGACCCCCGGGGGCCCGCAGGCCAAGGGCCCCGACCAGGAGGCCGCCGAGGGCAAGGGCCCCTTCTACAGCCTGCTCCTTGAGGGCAGGGCGCTCATCCCCGACAAGGAGGAGCCTCACGGGGTGAGGACGGCCTCCATAGCAGACAATCATAGGTTTTTCTGGTCTGTTAGTAGACAATGTGTGTTATTTTCTCGTTTCATTTCCATTTCCGTCTGCGAATGACACCTTGTAGCAGACAAACTGCATTTTTTGCCTGCATCGGCAGACGCATCGCCTACGACTCTGTCTGCTACGAAGTGTATTCGCAGACAGAAATAAAACGAGAAAACGCCGTGCGTCGTCTGCTGACAGACGGGGAAAAACGGTGATTGTCTGCTAAGAATCGAGCGGCCGCGGCGCAGTGAGATAGGACGTTGGCTGAAGTTGCGATTATCTGCTATTTCACGTTGGAAGAGCCACTGACATTCTGTGCTTTCTTTGCAAACCTCGAGTTATTCTGCTGCTGTACACAAGCTGACATCGTTTGATGCATGACGGAGTACTAAGGACAAGCGCATTACAGGGACAGGAGATCTCTCTCGCTATTTGTATGTTGGTGAGACATTCTCACCAAAGTATTGCCTGATCGTGAACTCGCGAACAGATCAAAAATGTCTCATTGGGTTGGTTACACGCAAGTCATGGCACAAAATCCAATCGACAACTGCGATTGCTCTCGCTCTCACATTGACCAGAATGGACCTTTTTCAAGTAAGCTTCTGCGCATGCCTACACTCCCGCTGTCGCCATTTTTGCAGGACACCGGGACGCAGTCTCGTGCGAAAATGGCGAGAGCAACATTGTCAGCATCTATCTTCGCGCATATTTAGTCTATCTTGATGCTTTGTTTTTAGTATCGGCATTATAGGGTATAAAAAGCACCTGAAAACCGATCAACGGCACGATGCCAATGCGTTTTGACGGGTAAAGGTATCTCGGGCTGTACTCTTCTATTGAAGTTCGTAGAAAACTCCCCCAGATGGCGCTTCGCATTACCAAAAGGTAGGGGTGCCCGTTATCGCCTTTGCTGTTTATGTTGTATCTGGAGAGGATTGGAGGATAGACTAGAGAAGAGTGGGCTTGGATTCGACCTTCGCACAGTAAGCTAGGCTAAAAAATTCATGCAATCCTTACCGGGGATTGATGTGGTGCAGATGATATCGCACTAATCGGCTAACAACAGGATAGATTTACAGGAATTAATGAGCATCTGTGTAGGGAAGGGGAGGAATTAGGTTTAGAATTCAGTAGTGAAAAATCAGCAGTCATGATTTTTAACAATGATGAAGTTGAGAGGCTGAAGATATTGGAATTATTACAGTGGAGAGAGCTAGTAAATACAAGTATTCAGGAGTATGGATATGTGATGGTGCAGCATATCTCAGTGAGCATGAAAAGTATATAATAGGTAAGGGCAACAGAAATGCAGCTGTAATGAAAAATAGAGCACTTTGGAATTATAACAGGTATGAGGTGGTGAGAGAGATTTGGAAAGGGGTCATGGTGCCTGGTTTAACTTTTGAAACGCAGTGCTATGCATGAAATCCGAAGTGCATGCAAGACTAGAAATAAAACAGCGCGGAGTAGGTAGGCTGGCTTTGGGGGCACATTGCAAAACGCCAAACCAGGGAGTGCAAGGAGACATGGGATGGGCGTCATTTGAGGGCAGGGAAGCTGCGAGCAAGATAGAATTTGAGGATCGGTTGAGGCAAATGGATGGGGAGCAATGGGCACGAAAGGTTTTCAGCTTTTTTATACATGAGGAGTATAGACACAAAGTGGAGACAGCGCACTAGGAAATTAAGAGGAAAGTTTTTAGGCTATAGTGGGGTTACGGAAGAGCAGGTCTCCGTTAAGAAGAAAGTTAAGGCCACAGAAAGAGATCGGTGGCTAGAGGGAATGCAGACAAAGAGGGCTCTGGAAAGCTATAGATTAAACAAAACAGTTATTGCCAAAGAAAGCATTTATGATAATTCTAGGGGAAGCTCATTGTTGTTTGAGGCAAGGACAGGTGTTTTGCGAACCAGAACATACAGAGCGAAGTACCAGGAAATGGATACAGTGTGCGCTGCTTGTGGAGAGGTGGACGAGACGGCTGAGCACTTGATACTCTACTGTAAAGGGCTTCACCCTATGCCTACCGAAGACAAACATAGATTTAATAAAGTCATTGGGTTTTAGAGACAGCGAAGGAAAAGTGGATTACAAGACAGTAGAGATTACCAAGCAAAGATTAAGTGAATGGTGGCAGAAAGCACGAGAAAACTAGGTATTTTCTTATTAACTGATGGCAAGGGGGTTTTATAGCCTCACTTTCTGTTCAGTGCGGAGTGTATATAGTTTTCACATTTAAATATTCTAAGCTTAAATGGTAAGACAAATTGGCTAGGTGGCGTAAGCTACCGCCCGATCCAAAGGGCTCAGCCGTATTCATCCATCCATCCAGGTCCATTGGGCCCTTGCATTGTTTTGTTTGTCCTGGATCTTAGTATAACACCGGAACTTGCAGACCTTCATCGTGTTAGAAACACGAGCTGCAGCATTTTAAAACACGAATACTAGAATGTTCCCAACAAGAATTGAACTAGGCACTAAGTGGCTTCCAGCCAGGTACTAAGCTGGCGTATGCTAAGCAGGGCAGGCATGGGGACAGCTAGCAGTTTGTTTCTAAAGTCAATATACGTCATATCACGTCACAAATCGCCTATCTGGTATCAATTTATGTCGCACATCATGCCACATCCGTAAAGTCAAAGTGAGCTCTTCCTGTAGCAGCTCAGAGCCAGCTTGCCTTGGTTCAGTGCATCGCCGTGTCTCCGAGGCAGCCTACTGCCGAGCGCACATGCATGCCACAAGCGAGGAAGCTGTCGTGTTTGTGTTGTGTTCTCCGTTGGTTGGAAGTTCACGGCTGTTGTGTTCGCCTTCTTCAGTACATCACACTTGCTACGAAGGTGCTTAGTCTTCGTGAACACCTACTTTCAATCTTCAACCTGTTCAGGGATATCTGAAGTGAGGGACGTTGCCAACTCTTGCATCTCTAAATAGAGTTCTTGCACTGTTCTCGACTCAACTGTTGAATGGCAACCTGAAAATTGTGAAGCAAATAACAAAAGCGCGCAACCCAAAATCCAGACTGTGCTGTGCAAAAAAAAACCAAAAAACACACCTTTTTTAATGTTTTTTTTTTGCTTCCGTTGGATCTTTTTAATTTTTCTTAACGTCTTTTACAAGGCGTTTTGTTCGCTCACGCTGCCCATGCATCCGCGACCTCACTGCACCAGGATAAAAAGTGGGTTCATTTCGCGCGGGAGGGGGGGGGGGGGGTCAAAATTTTGACGTCCGAGTTGGGGGTGCGTTTATTACGCGAAGTGAAAAAAAAAAGTCTAAATCTTGAGAGCCGACTTGGGGGGTGCGTTCATTACGCGAGTGCGTTCATTGTGCGAGTAAATACGGTATAAGATTTATTAGAGTTGTGAGAAATTTTTGTCATTGTTGAGGCAGGTGGTTCTGAGTACAGTCGACTCTCATTAATTCAAACTCGAGGGGGGCCGAAAATTTGTTTGAATAAAGCAAAGTTTGAATTATCAGGAGTTTCTTCCCATAGAGACGCATAGGATGGGACCTGCACGTTAGTTTGAATTATCCGCAAGTCTGAATTAAGAGATTTTGAATTAATGAGAGTCAACTGTGCTGTAAAAACCTCCAAAGTGTGTCGGATGGTAGAGGGTATCTTTCGTACTCTAAAAATATATTGCGCAGCTAGTTTAGACTCAAAATGATCTCGTCTCGTCTTCCGTATGACGAAATGCAATCTGAAATTCTACACCATCCTTTATGAGGTCTAGCCGTAGTACGACAGCCTTTTGTTGGTTGTTGGCTCCGACCGGCCTCGCCGAGAACGTTTGGCGGTGTCCCGTGTACGTGTGCACCCCCTCGGCAAGATTAATATATATAAATAAGTAAAAAAAGATGGAAATTGACGGGACACAAAATCAAATTGTAGATTACAGAAAGAATATAACATGGGGCAAAAAGCTACAGACCGAAAAGGAATGTACTTGTCTGTTTTGCGCCCTCCCTACGTTTTATTCCTTCTGGTTATCTAGCACACTTTGGCCAACATGCACGTTAGGAATAAATCAGGTTGCATGCTGCACCTTTGACAGCACTCATATTCATACT
>JAZHYW010025430.1:0-19334 GCA_037355805.1 Ixodes ricinus | reverse complement strand
TGGAGGAAGAGAACGTGCACGAGCTGGTAGAGAGCTCGAGGGAATCAGGAACCGGCCGCCATCGGGCAAGCATCGGCTAGCACAGCCTAGCCCGTATAAATATGTAAATAAACCGCAATTTACTACATTTGGCGACGAGATGTTCCAGTCAAGTCATCATCCGTGGGCATCAAGTGCGTAGGGTAACGCCCCTTCAACTCGAACGCTCCACAGCCTAGCGGCCTAGTTGACCCTACGACTACACGGACGTTCGGAAGGGACCCCTTCGATGTCAACACAAACCGGGGTGAGGATGACTTACATCGGTCGCGTTCCTGATTTCGATAAGTCAGAAAGGTTCGATCTTTACATCGAAAGGTTTGAACGCTGGCTCGCGGCTAACGACGTCCCTGAAGGCAAGAAGGCAGATATCCTGCTTGCGACACTGCCTGCATCAACCTATGAGCTGCTTCGGAACTTGGTTTCTCCACGAACGACAACGGAATGTTCATATGGGGATCTCAAGGATGCGCTTATCCAGCACTTCAAGCCCAACCCCATCACGATTGCGGAACGATTTCGATTCTACAAACGCAATCAAGAGGAGGGCGAAACTTTGACTGATTTCATAGCCGCGCTGAAGAAGCTCGCTCACACTTGTGATTTCAAGGACTTTTTGAACGACGCCTTGCGAGACCGGTTCGTCTGCGGGTTGAAGGACGAATATTACATCAACCGCCTACTCATCGAAAGGACGCTGACTTTCAAGTCCGCGTGCGAGATCGCCTTAGGTTTGGAACTCGCCAGGCAAGACACTCGTCAGCTCACCCAGAACACTGCTCCACAAGATGGAAGCATTCAAAAACTTCAGGTCCAGCCACGTTCAACAAAGACAAAACCCACGGCTTCAGCAGGGTCCGGCGCCCCTTCGCCACGTACCTGCTACCGTTGTGGCGAGCAACACCTTCAGACGAATTGCCCGTTCAAGAAAGGACTCTGCCACAAATGCGGAAAAAGGGACACATTGCTCGAGTTTGCAGAAGCAAGGCACGTGTCCAATACAACCAGCAAATCTCGAGCGAAGTAGGTCCTCATGATGATTGCGTCGCTCTATATCCTGTTGATGGGGGCACGTGCAGTGTCGGCGACGGCATCGAGGTCCTGCTGAAGCTGGCAGGAAACCCTGTGAAAATGCTGCTCGACACTGGTGCGTCTCTGACCATCATCTCGGAGAGGCAATATAACGAGTCGCTGCGCGGTTTGCCACTCAAACCCACGACTCTGCGCCTCCGCTCGTACACGGGCGATGCCATCCCTGTCCTCGGAGAGGCAGAAGTTTTGGTAACTTACGAAGACCAGGAGATGACACTACCACTGGTGGTCATCCAAGGAGATCGACCAGCGCTGCTGGGAAGGAATTGGTTGCGGCACATCCGCATCAACTGGTCAAACATTTTCTCAATCACCGAGACTGCAGCTCGGAACGGACTAGCTAGTCTGCTAGACAAGCACAAGGTGCTTTTCAGCGAAGAAATGGGAACGGCGAAGGGAATCAAGGTAGCGATTCACGTCCAGCCGGAATCTGCTCCTATCTTTTTCAAGCCTCGCCCGCTTCCATTTGCGCTACGAGAGGTCGTGGAAAAAGAGTTGGAAGATCTCGAAAATAGAGGCACCATCACCAAGGTTGACAGAAGCGAGTGGGCGGCACCGATCGTGGTAGTTCCCAAGAAGGACAAGTCCGTTCGTCTTTGCGGAGACTACAAGGTCACCGTCAACCGTTGCATTCGATCGGAAACCTATCCACTACCGACTGCAGAAGACTTGTTTGCGACCCTTGCTGGTGGCAAGTACTTCAGTAAGGTGGACTTGACCAGTGCCTACCAACAGTTGGAGTTGGAGCACAGCTCGAAGGCCTACACCACCATCACTACACACAAGGGTCTATACCAGTATAATCGACTACCGTTTGGAATCTCCACAGCTCCGTCAATTTTCCAACGGACCATGGACCAAATCCTGAAAGGATTGGAGCACGTAGTATGCTATCTTGACGACATTTTGATTACTTCAGGTACTCTTGAGGACCACCTTCGGTTGTTGGACCAGGTTCTTACTCGATTAACAGAAAAGGAATTCGGGCCAACCTTCAAAAATGTGAGTTCCTCAAGAGTAGCTTGGAATACCTCGGCTACAGAATTGACGCCCAAGGATTACATCCAACGGAGAGTAAGGTTCAAGCCATCCAAAACGCTCCGCCACCCTCCAATGTGATGGAGCTGCGCTCGTTTTTAGGCCTATTGAACTACTATGGGCGATTCTTGGCCGGTCTTTCCACAACCTTAAGACCACTCCACGAGCTACTAGAAAAAAATAGACGCTGGAAGTGGACAGCAGAATGCGAAAATGCCTTCAAAGAAGCGAAAGAAAGCCTGCTGCGGAGCAATTGGCTTACTCATTACGACCCGAGCAAGCCGCTCTGCCTCGCCTGCGACGCATCTCCAAGCGGAGTGGGAGCAGTCATCTCACACATCATGCCAAACGGGGAGGAAGTGCCAATCGCCTGCGCCTCTAAAACGCTCTCACCAAGCGAGCGTAACTACGCACAGATCGAGCGGGAAGCTCTTGGTATTGTATTTGGAGTGAAAAAATTCCATAAGTACTTGTACGGCCGGAAATTCACACTTATTACAGACCACAAGCCTCTGACCGCGATCTTCAACGCGCACACGGCAATCCCAAGCTTAGCTGCTTTACGAATGCAGCGTTGGGCACTTACGCTCCTCGCCTATAATTATGACATCGTCTACAGGAAGTCCAAGGACCACGGCAATGCTGATGCGCTTTCGCGGTTGCCTTGTGATTCTGGCTCATATCACCCCGATGAAGACACCTCCACACTGCAAGTTTCCAACGTGGAGCTGCTCCCCGTCACAAGCGATCACATCGCAGTGGAAACTCGGAGGGATCCAACGTTATCCAGGGTGCTGGACTTTGCCCTGAATGGTTGGCCTAACTCCGTCCAAGACAAGGTGCTCCGGCCTTACTTTGACAAGAGGGACCAGCTATCCACAGACCAAGGTTGTCTTCTCTGGGGGTGCCGAGTCATCATACCACCATCATTCAGAACACGACTGCTGCATGAACTCCACGAGGTTCACCCAGGCACAAGTCGCATGAAGGCCAAGGCTCGAAACCATCTTTGGTGGCCAGCGTTGGATAAAGATATAGAAGATTTCGTCAAAAAGTGCTACGCTTGCGCGTCTATGCAAAACCATCCGGCGGCAGCACCACTACACCCATGGTCGTGGGCAAGAGCCCCGTGGGAGAGAATTCATGTTGACTATGCTGAACTGAACAAGCAGCACTATCTTGTAGTCATGGACAGCTACTCAAAGTGGATAGAGGTTCTCCCCACAAGGACGACAACGGCAGCTCGCACCGTTGAGATGCTGAGGAACCTCTTCGCGTCCTATGGAGTCCCCTCCGAGCTTGTGTCGGATAATGGACCACAGTTCGTTTCAGGGGATTTCGACAACTTCTTGCGAATGAACGGGGTGAAGCACATTCGCACACCGCCATATCACCCGGCATCGAATGGAGCTGCTGAGAGAGCCGTTCAAACATTCAAGCGAGCTTGGATGAAAGGAAACACACAAGGAGAAACAGAAAACCAAAGGCTGGCCAGATTTCTCCTGAGCTACCGCAGTACTCCTCATACTATAACAGAGAGGACACCGGCTGAGCTGTTCCTCAAGCGGCCGCTTCGAACCCGCCTTGACTTGATAAAGCCAAGTACAGAGCGGACCGTCGTCAAGCATCAACGCCAGCAGCAGTTGGCGCACGACAAATCGCGAAGACCACTTCGTAGCTTCGATGCAGGTGACCGGGTCCTCGTGCGACACGTGAGAGGCAACCAGCACTCATGGTCACCAGGCGTTATTGTTTCCCGACGAGGACCACTGTGGTATCTGGTGGACGTTCGAGGACGCACAATCTCCGTTCACTTGGACCATATTTTACGACTAGATGCACAACTACCAAGTCGTGAAGTATCAGGCCCACCACCATGGATGCTCTCGGGTCCAACTGCTAGTCCTGGAGCGTCTACGTTAGCAGATGGAGATTCGCCACGTTCAGCACCAACCGCCTCACCTCCAGTGGTGCAGACAGGGTCGGCCGGCGACACCTCCTCAACGCCGGCTGAACGTTCAACTCGGTACCCGCAACGCGTTCGGCGTCCCCCAGACAGACTTGGAGCGCTGCCTAACCTGCCCGAAGCTGGAGTGCCCCTGGAACCTAATAACTAAACCTGGAGGAATGTGGTAACTCGGGCAATGGAGGAAGAGAACGTGCACGAGCTGGTAGAGAGCTCGAGGGAATCAGGAACCGGCCGCCATCGGGCAAGCATCGGCTAGCACAGCCTAGCCTGTATAAATATGTAAATAAACCGCAATTTACTACAGTTCCAGCGCAATTTCTGCGCCAACGAAAAAGGTCGCTTTAGCTATTGGCAAGGGAGGTCAGACCATGGCGCCCCAAGCGGTTAACTTTATAACTAGATGGATGGGGACAACAAATACAATGGCTCAGCGCTTCAAGCTGACTTAACCGAACGCGGCGTCAGTGTTCGGCTGGAGTTCGTGTTCTCCGGTGAGGGGGAGGAGGGGCTCTTTTTTTACCACTCCGGCCTGCATGAACAATGCAGCATGCACGGTGCCCAGGCCTTGTGTTGGGTAAACAACGAGGTGTGGGAGTGGCAAATGGATCAGAGCGCTTCGCCAATAGTGACATCGCTGAATATCACATCCTGCGGCGCACCTTAGACGCATGTTTTATCTACAATCCATATTCCCTATACGGGAAGTTCACTATAAACGAACTTGGGACACGGATATGAGTGAATGGATAACAAAGAGAACCCACATAATAGCCACGGCAGTGGTCGCACCTTCTTCAAGTAGGTTGCGTTCAGAAAAGCACTCAACGTTGGGGGACACTTTGTTGGCATTTTGAGAGGTAATCCAGCTCCTAGTTCGTTTCCTGTACTGTTCTCGGCTTATCAATGTTCGGCCGGACTAATAACACAAAGAAAAGAAGAAAAAAACTCGACGTTTTGCTTTAGCGGGGTCAAATATAGAAAAAGCAATACAAAAATGTCTACTTTTTTGTGCGTCCACTTCTCTTTTTTTCTCTTTGTTATTTTCTTGACACTCAGTCTGCATTGTTCTCGTAGGTCGTTCGTTTCCCGGTCTGCTTGCGCCTCAGGGTGGCATCTTTACTTCCGTAAAACCACACCTTTTATTTGAAGATTTTTCGGGGACACTCTATAGAAACAAAAGGCGCCTTTGGGAAGGCGATGGGAGAACCTTCATTGTACGAACTTTGGGCTGAAATATGAGTCACAGTCGGCAAAAAAGCGATATTTTCACGAGCTCAGTTAAAGTCACAGTAGCTAATCGGAGCTAGCAACAGGATTCGGTTGCTCGAAAGAATGTTCACGTTTGCTCGTGCTACACCCACGCCACTTCATACCGAAAAACTCGGAAAATGGCGGAATGTCGAAAATGTATTTAAGATAATGAGTACAAGATACTCGGAATTGTAATTAAAATAGAGTATTAAATACTCTCCATCAAAGGTATTTGCAAGATACCAAGATACTCCAAAAAGTATTTAAGATACAGTATCTTGAGTAGAGTATTTGAGATAGGCACAAGTCTGCTATGTCTACTGATACTGAAATGAATTTATAAAAATGTATCGCGATATGTTTCAAAAATGAATTTAAAACACTAGAACGTATTTGAAATACAAGTACAGGAATACATTTTGTGAGGCAGAAATACAGACACTTAAATACATTATTATAAAACATTATCGTAGATGTTTGGGTGCACCGCTTAGTGGTACAAAGAACAAGAATCAAAGTTGATCTAGGATAGGTGATTTTTTTCTAAACTAGCAAATGAGTACTCACTGCAAGATGCAACCTAAATATTGACACTTACGTATTTTTAGCTCGAATGAAATTTATTGCATGATTAACATATTACGTTTTACGATGTATAGGGGAGGAAACGATTTTAACCATGGCTCGAGCACGGTTTCATTCCTGAGTCCGAATGCCAGGGATTTCTAGATCAGTTTTTGTGTCCTCCAGAAGTTCGTTGAGAAGACACTATGATTATAATAATAAATAAAATATGCACCAACCAAATCCTTGTTTAAAGGGAACCCTACGTTTCAGACCGGCTCGGTCTCTTCTTCAGGGGTTGACTGCGGCTATGGTCGTTGAGGTGCAGTATTCTGTTTTGTTTTCTGCGGCGCTGTCTTTCATTTTGCATCGGTGAGGTGGCAAAGTCCATTCCGAGACGGTCGGCAGAGTGCCGATGGATCTATGCATATTTTTTGGCGTCGTTTCGATCTGCAAGGATTCAATAAAAGTCTGTGTCTGGGATTGGTCTCAACGGCAAGGATACTGGTGTTGGTAACGCCAATCCTGTGGTCTTTGACGTCACGGTGCTCAGCTACGGCGTTTGTTCATAGTTGAACTTTCGAAACGTCGTTCTTACGCTGGCGGATTCTCTCCTGAAAGTTCTTTGTTTAATCGATGTAAGCGACCGGGCAGTTCGCGCAGGGAATTTTATAAATAACTCTTTCTGCTTTCTCCTCAGGCGGGCGATCCTTTGGACGAAGCATGAGTCTTCCGAGAGTGGACATCGACTTGTGGTCCACCTGGATCCCTTCTTTGGCCAATACACGTGCCAACGCCTCGCTTGTATCTTTTATGATAGGGAACGCTGATGCCAATTGAGGTAGGACGGTATCGTGTACTTGCTTGGGGTTGCAGGTGTCGGCGATCTGGGGCTTGATGACGGCGAATGCAGTGGATAAAGCTGCTTGTGTAACCATTATGTTGTAGGGCGGCGAAGATGCATGTGTTCCTCTTTTTTATGCGTCAGCTTCGGATGAGCAGATGATTCTTTAACCTGGATAAAAGCGTTCTGACCACTGATGCATTGTGTCAGGCTGGATAATTGAAATGAAAATGGAGATAACGTCCAGTATGTGTTGGTTTTCTGTAGTCAGAAAACTGGAGCTCTTCATTTTGTATTTTTACCATGCACGTTGAAAAAAGGTAAGGTATTGCCCTTCATCATGCTCCGCCGAGAATCGTATAAACGTTTCAATGAAGTTGAGGTGGGTAAGGAACGTGTCACTTCCGATGTTTTTAGGATGCAAAAGCAATCATCTACGTACCGCAAGAACACTTTAGGGGTCGTAGGAAATGACTGCAGCGCTCTTCTTCTCAATGGCTTCCATACATAGGTTTGCTGTTGTAACGGAAATGGAGGCCCCCATTGCGGTTTTACTGGACTGTTTGAAGATCTCTCCCTTGAAGCTAAAATAGATGCTGCTGAGGCAGAACTCAGGCGGCAAAGTTCTTCCACGCTAAGTTTTGTCCTTTCGCTCAGGGACTGGTCTTTCTCGAGGGCGTTCTTGGCCGTGGCGACTGCCAGGGAACCGGGACGCTTGTGAGGAGCGAGAGGACGTCAAGGAGATATGAGACTTTCTTCAATGCTCACCTTCAACGTCGAAATTTGTTCCACGAAGTCGTTGGAGTTTTGTATATATGTCGTCGTTTTGCCCACGAGAGGTGAAAGAGTGCGGTGAAGGTAGTTTGAGAGACCTCAAAATGGTGATGTCGTAAAGTCCACGATGGACCTAAGAGGAACGCTAGGTTTATGTACCTTTCGAAAGCCATCCATTCCTACAAAAAAGTCGCAGGTGAAGGCTTTTCGACTCTGGATGCTTTTGAAAATTTCCGCTAGTATCTTATTCATCCTGTCCTGAACTTGTAGTGTAGGGTCTTTTTTCAGCTTTTTATAAGCGGAGGTTTTGGATATCAAGAAGATATCCAGGACCTTTTTTCGTAGACTACTTGGTCAAGGGACGACGGTTGAATAACCTTTATCTGCTGGAAGAAGAACAATCCTGTCATTCTCCCGATGCGCCCGGAGCGCACTTGGCTCTTCTCTGGGTAAGTTGTACCGGTGATGTTGAGGTATTTTTGACAGGATGCCAATCACCTCTTGTCGGACGCGTTCACGGGGGTTCGAATTCAAGGGAGCGATTCTGTCTTCAAGGGTAGCAACCATTTTCGGTAGGGTGGCCTCCTTGCTGTCATCAGCTGCCGTAATTTTTTCTCTTCGTTCATCAGGTGCCGGTACTTCATCGTTCCAAAAACTACGGCGTTCATCAGGTGCCATATTTTTTCTCTTAGGTCATGGTCGAGTTCTGCACGACGGAGGAGGCGCGTCATCTCTACGTATGCGACGACGCCCTTGCTGGGGTGCTGCGTCCTCGTATGAAGCCAAACCTGTTCAGCTTTGTCCTTGCGCTGCACATTTTCGAAGGTCCGTACTAACTGGTTCTTGAATTCGCCCCACGATGTAAAACTAAACCCGTTTCTCGATTTTGAATCCAGCGCGGGCTGTGTCCTCAAGCGAGAAGTAAACATTTCACAACTTCAACAAATCGCCCCAGCTACTGAGTGTCGCTTCCCGATCGAAATGCTCAACCCGGTCTTTCGCGTCTTCGTAGAGGTCACCATGGAACGCCCTAAGTGTTAGGGGCACCTGGAAGATGATTTGGCTTGGGGTAGGAGGGGAAGGCATTGTCTCAGCGCCTAAAGTCTCAGTCGTAATTCGTAGCTGGCGGCGGGGGTTCCGAAAAGAAGGTCAGGTCAGGTCAGACAACGTTTATTACGAATGAAATTCAACTGGCGGTTTACACTATGGTAGGGCCAGAGGGGAGAGGGTTATTGGGATGATGGAAGCGCGTAGGGTTGTGATTGTGGCAGCTACAAGTCTCTGCCGAGGTTGGCCGTCTTCAGAAAGTCGACCAGCGATCGGAGGATGAGGCTGCGTCGTTCGGAGTCTCCTGCGGGGTTTACCCATTCGTCGAGTGTTGAAGGTTTGTCTTCACGGTTGAGTGCTCCCAGGGCGTCATTGCGTTCTTGGTCAAGCTTTGAACATTCCCAGACCAAGTGTTGAGTGTCTGCCCTGAGATTCTCTAGGCAGTACTTGCACTGGTCTGGTTTTGGCACAAAGTCCGGATTCTTCTTCTTCTTTTAGCGTCCGCCCATTTCTTTGTTATTGATGGGGTGATTGCAGCTCCTGCTTGGAGTCTTCTTAGCAGGACGGATTCGTGTCTGCGGAATCCCTTGGGAAGGCTTTCCCGTGCCACGTCTTTGTGCTTGTCGATATTTTTCTTCAGAGCGATCCTGGCTGCTTTAATTTCCCAAAAAGGGTCGTAAAGCCGTCAGGTTCGCTCTTCGGAGACGCGATTGGTTGTGACGTTTGTGGTGGATTTTGATGGGTTCGAGAGGGCGCGGGGGCTTCGGAGTGGCATTGAAGGCAGCGGAGGAAGGAACGAGTTAACTCTCCTGCTGCCTCGTTGGCTATCTCGTTGCCCTCGATCCCTTCGTGACCCGGGATCCAGCGTACCGAGGCTCGGATGTCGCGCATCCTTAGCTTGATGGCCGTAGTTGTAATATTTTGAATCGCCTTGCACGTTTCTTGATGCGTCTTCAGAGAACGGATGGCGTCTTGGGAGTCTGTGAACATGATGATGCTCGTGCCGCATTGGGCTTCTTGTCCTAGCGCATTCAGGGCCTCTTCAATGGCCGTGATCTCAGCCTCTTGCGCCGTTCTGCAGTACGGTGCATGCTTTGTGCAAGTAGTTTTCGTGTTTTCAACGTACCACGCAAGAGCAGCATTTCCTCGTTCACTGAAGGCTGCGTCGGTGTAGCAGACGATGGTAGGTGAGTCGTTACATTCGATGATGGCTTTTACTTCCTCGGCGTGCTTCATCGCCTTGTTTCGCCGTCTTTCTTTGTTTTTTTCGCCGTTCATTTTTCGTGGTATAGGGGCCGATTGGGCTATGTCGATCCTCTCCCATGGTGGTAGTTGGTCTGGTATGGGTGCATTGCTTTCGAGTTTCCAACCAAGTAGTTTGGCGATTTCTCTGCCTTGCTTGGTGTGTTGCATCTTGACTCTTTGTGCTTGTTCTTGCGTGGAGGCCAATTGTTTCAGCGACGGAAATGGCACGCATTTGTGTAGTTCTTCCAGTTTTGTTTGTCTCGGAAGGCCCGAGATGCATCTTCTAGCGTCATTCATCAGGGTTTCGAGACGGGCCCAATGATGCAGTGTCATTCTGTAAAAGCGACAGCCATACATGACTTTCGGTATGAGTGCCGCTTGAACTATCGTTCTGGCAATTGCTTCACCTGCTCCGCCGCCGAAGAAGAAGCCGTACACTCCGCTGGTCAGCCTCGCTGTCGTCTGCTTAGCCGAATGTTTGTGCTTGCCTTCGTTCTTTCTTTGGAGGAAGGGAAGGGGGGGGGGGGGGGGGTGAGGGTCGTCCCAGACGTGAATATAGGATAATACCCCGCACCTCCACCAATCCACATTTTTGGGAAATCACCGGTTCTAGATTTCTGGGCAGAGAACGCGCACAGCACGAGCGCTCTCTGAATCTCGCTTGAAAGCATGCCATGGTCGCTCGTGTCGCAAACGCGAACATGTGTTTTCATACCAGAAACTCTGGAACCATGATTTCTAAACAGGTGAATTCTGTCACGACTTTATGTCGCCAAAGCCAAAAGGGTTCCCGCACGTTCAGAGCCACTTCTTCCTCCTCCTTGTCAGCAATCCAACGAGATTAGGGTAGAAGAACGTTCACTAAATTTGCGCACAGTCACGCGCTTATCCTAAGGACGCAGCCTTCGCTTGCTATCGGCCCGCACGTCTGGCCAGCCTGGCGCGTGGCAATAGGGAGAAGTAGCTGTTTTCGACGTATTCGATTTCTAGATTAAATAATTTTTCGTCACTCCTGCTTTTTTACTGAGTTCATTGGAACATGAAGAAGCAAAACAGCCCTCGTTATTCAAGCTTCTCTGGTTTCACAATAAAAACTTTCAGATTTATCTAAACGCGCTTAAAAAGAGCAGGTCTTAAAATACAAGAAAAGTATCTCAAACATTTTATGTGCCTCTTTTTTGTGCATGTTTTTTTTTAGTGATGATGCCATTGTCACGAGATCAGCATACTCACAGGGTATAGACCAAAGAAGCCGTGAACGAATTTATTAAGGCAGTTTAATCCTGCCGTCTTCAACTGGATCCCTCGAACCCTCGAAAGAACACAAAGTAATAATATAAATCTTTTCAGCAGGTTTCTACTATCTATTATTTCCACGTAGAAACATAATCACCATTAACACTTGGCATATAATAGAAGCCGCAGATATACTGTCGGCTTAGTTGTGAGCATAGCTCTTAGTTATGCATTGTATGCTAGAGCGCAAGACTGTAATAACCTCGATTTTAGCTCTTCTCCGTTAAATAAACATAAAAAGAATGTATTACCACTACTAGGTAAGACCTCTCAAGGATGCTCGACATCTGTAGTGCGTCCACAGCGGACCTTCCGCTGTAAAACAAGCCGGAATAATTTGCGCCTGCACGTGAAAGCTCAAACTTTCACCAAACATGCACTGAGCAGGTCAGTCTTATGACGTGAAATTCCGATGTGTGGCTTTTCTGTGAAAATTGAGGGCAAAAACTTGCCAACGTCAAGGCTTGGCACGTACGCAGACGACCGAGTTAGCGACGCTTTCTTGTGACGCCATTTCCCGATAGGCGCAGCGAGCAGAGGCTTCAGAGTTATTACAATAAACGCTAGAGGCTCAGCTGGCGCTAGTGTGCTGTTGCATTTTTGAAGCAGACAGCAAGCAGTCTAGAATTTGACTTCCGGTAATGTATTCCTATGGGAAAAAGCGAGTGCATTTTTCTCTCTGCGCTCGATTATAAGAGCAAATATCACGAATAATTTGTACGTACTAGGCACATTGGAACATTTCTCCAGTCACGCAGACGAAATAAATGGTCAGTTACGGCGTTTTTCTTTCAAATTCATCGCATTAAAAACGGTGCTAAAACGGCTTCGTACGTGTATTTTTGTGCACTGTCGGACACTGTTAGCGCGAACACGGCGTCGACGCTTTCCAACATGGGGATATACGTGCCAGACGAACGAAGGACATGTGAAAACCGAGAGAGACGGCAAGAACTACGCAGTAACACTGGATAAGTAACTCCTTGTGCTTGCAGACGATCAAAATAAATTGAAAGTCACGTAATATAGTCAGATTTGCAGTAAATAAGTACTGCGAAGATGCTTGAATTTCTGGGATTCAAATGGTTCAAAGCATCACCCGCACGCTCCAAATCTTTGCAAATAAGGGAGCCAGAGAGCAGGTGCCCGATAGAAACTGCCCGACATGGGAAATAATGAAAAGACACACGCTTTCGTAGCTCACGTGCTTTATTTTTGCGTTCGAATGTTTCTTTAACCGATCGTAAAGATGCGCCACGACAGGTCATTTCATCCAATGACGGGACGGGCATATTAGCAATATATAAGCACCACCGAAATGCTAGCGAACCTGAACACACTACATTCCTTTCGATCGTTAGTTTGCTCAGAACCGTCGCATCGTTTTCACATACCTTCCTTGAAACAGGGTTTTGGGCTGAAATAGAGCGAAGTTTAACATCGCTCAGTGGTAAGAAAAATGCTGTAACTAAAGCAATTACGCTTTCACAATACCAATAAAGAGTTACATACTATCCGTTACAACCTGATATGACAAAAGTTATTCATGTTATTTTCAGCGAAGAGACAAAATTCACGCGCGTTTCCATAGGAATACACAGGGAGGCTGCAAATGTAGACTGCATGCTGTCTGCTTCAATTTGCAACCGGAAGTCCCGTAGACACTAGCGCCAGCTGAGCCTCTAGCGTTTATTGTAATAACTCTATGAGCAGAGGACGCACTCTGCGCGCCGCGCCTAACGGGGACGGCGCCATAGTAAATAGCGCCGCTAACTTGCTTGTTTGCGAGCCCAACCTAGACTTTAAAAGAGTTTCGCTCTCGTTTTTTTTTAGGAAGAGAACTACGCCTTGAAATTTCCACGCAGTAAAAAGATTGACCTGCTCAATACACATCGGCTGAATGCTTGATCTTTCTTTGTGCAGGCACCGGCTCATTTTGCAGCGGAAGGAAGGTCCGCTTGGGACGCCCCATATATGCGCTGCCAAGTTAAGCGGGGCGTGGCGGGTTCATCTTATTATCGGCCCGCACCCAATGGGATTGCGGCCCCATGAACGCGATCAAGAACAAACCCGAAGCCGTTAAGATACGCCTTTGCCCAGCTTTGAGTGACTCATGTATGAAACTTCCGCCATGGGACATTTTGTTACACATTTCTTCGACGGAACGTCAAAGATATGTGTCAAGTTTAATAACGATGCAATTTCTTTAAAGAACACCTAATAGTGGTTCTCAAAAGCCCCGTTTTCTTCGTTTCGCCAGAAGAAAGCTTACGCCACAAGTCACCGAGACACTTCATATTATGCGTGGCTACCAGACCAAGGAATGGCAGCCTGGCACGCGACATTCGAGACACGAATGTTTCGGCCACTTTTACCTGTAAGAAAACGGTGCTGCGTGAACCACAGCGTTTACCCTTCCCCCCCCCCCCAAGCGTAGTTTAGTACTCTCAAACGCACAGCATAAATTGTTGCCTTTTTCACTCTTAAAAAAGTCTGTGCGTCTACTTTCACGCACAATACTCGGAGAGCCAATCACCGCAACTTACGGAGGCAGCTCGGCGAATGACGATGCTGCAGAAACATATGTTTAGACCAAAAAACGCAGTCTGAGTTGTGACATTAAGCAGTGCAAGCGTGACGTTTTGCATTGCTTAATGTCACAACTCCTTTGGTCTACGAGCTGAACACACGAATATATCATTGTAGAGTAGGGTCTAGGAACTAATTGGCTTCATAATCGCATCATTAGAATGGTACACCGATACATTTGTGTTGAACATCCGACTTCCGACATTCTACTCGAGCAATGGACTCATTTGTTCATGCAGCGTGTTTACCAACAAAAGCCGTCTATGCGAGACAGGGGCCTCCATCTAAGCGCGGCTTTCAAGAAACTCGAGTGGGCGATTTTCCCCGTCGGCTCTAGAGATAAACCCCCACTTTTCTTTATAACATTAACTCTGCATATTAGAGTGAGAGTGCAGGCGAGCTGCTGTATAGTTACCATCTCAATGAATTGCCCGAGACTGGGGCGAAACATTAGAAACATCAATCGTGGAAGAGAAAGAAAAAGTGACACGAAGACCTTTACTGCAACGTTACTAGAACAACTCACTACGGAGATGAGCTGAGCTAGTTGGTTATTATACATCGTGGGTGGAACCAGCTGAACAAGGACGAAAAAGAAAGGAAGGAAGAAAGAACAGACCAGCGGTCAGTTCTCTTTTTGTTTCTCCTTCCTTTCTTGTTCAGCTGGTTCCACCCGTGACGTTGAACAACTCAATTGGGAAACTGCCCTAGAGCCTGCTCTGGGAAAGTGGCTCTGATCCGTACTCGAGAGCCGATCTAATGGCGATCGCAACGCCGCCTTTTTTCCCGTAGCGGTCATTCCGGGAACTGCACGGCTGCACATAATGGTTCAGATGGAGTTCCGCAGGACCCTGTGTCGCCATTTTGGAGTGCCATTTCGCAGTAGCTATTAAAATAAACTTTTAAGTTTTCAATTATCGCTAAAGGGCGGCGCTGTTATCGTATTTAGTTTGGCCTCGGTGGACGCGAGCGGTCCGGGTTTTAAGGGTGAGTTTCCCAACTGAGTGTTGTAGTAAAGTTACCCTTGCTGTCACTTTTTCCTTCCTCTTCCACAATTGATGCTTCTAAATTTTCGTCCCAGTCGGGGTAATTCATCAAGATGGTAAACTCGACAGAGGCGAAACAGGAACTAACACCAAGTTTCGAGAGATGTGCATCGATGAAATGGAATGTGTCTGTAGCAGGGAACCGTGTTAAGTGAATAGAACGCGCGTTACTCCCTCTGACGCCGTCGCACCTACCGGGCCAACAAATCAGAATGGAGGCCCCCTGTCCCCCGCTCCCCTACCTTTTCATTGCAGCATTTCTTAAGGCGAAAAAGTGAAGCAAACGTTCCTACTACTACTACCACTCGTTTCCTTCTAAGTTGGCAATCGGCAGAATGCCCCAGAGAGCCAATCATGGCGTAGGCGCGAGGCACGTGACAACGCATCACCAGAGCGCGATTTGTCTGAGAGCTGTCACGTACTGATTCGCTCTGATTGGCTCGAAGCAGCGTTCACTCTTTGTAAAGGAAGGACGGGAGTAGAAACAGAAATGGGACTCGGATTAGGAGATTTCTCTTACGACAAACCGCAGCAGACTCTGCGAGCCGTCGGAGCTGTGAATCGTTGCCAATTCAACGCTCCGTCACGTGACACTTGGGAGGGGCGCAGCCTGATACCTTCCCAGCATTTGATTGGCTGGGAAGACTCGTAGCGTCCAATGCGGTGCGTCGTAAGATGATACGAGGTATACCTTTCAGCTACGTAACGTTGAAGCGTAGAAGAGGAACAGGAACGAAGAAACCTATTCCTCGGCTAGATTGGAAGTAACATTCAAAGGTGCTTCATTCGCCTAGATACTAAAGTAAGTACCTTAGACTTCATATACGACGCTTCTAGATGCGAATCATACCCGTATGCCCGTTTTAACGAGATACACAATCATAAAAGTAGTTCCCGAAGCAGCCGCGCCAAGAGTTTGGTTGTAGTTTGACAAATGAAACTTACATTTGTCGCTTCGCGCACAATTGGACGGCAAAGTCGTAGAATGGCACAAAATCTGTTGAAGTCCTGGTGAATTTGTAAATAAATGTAGTATATCTGTTTAAGAACACGTTAGATCATCCTCAAATCGATTGTCGGGAAGAGCGTTTAAAAATAAAGCGTTCAGTTGCAATTTCTTCGTAACTTTAATTTTTGTTTAATTTCACTCGGGTGAAATATTTCGAATTCGAAAGTAAGACGACACACCGAAGAAGACTCGAATGTTAGTGTATAAACGCTAATAAAATAAAACCTTCACACGAACTTGACATCGTGTAAACGGGGGTATGTTCGAGGTCGTAATCTTTTGCGAACTTTCAAAAATGACGCTTTTGGTAATATTTCGAGTGAAGCGAATGTCACAATCGGAAATAAATTCGCCCATCGACTGGGCCTATGACACGGAACATATATTGCTGCGCTAAATAATAGCTTTTTTTACGCTTGGGATTCGCAAAAAGTAAAGTTGTTGGGAAACAATTTTTTTACATTCACTTGTGGAAGCTTGATTTGAATTACGTACCTTAATTTTGACTACAACGTATGTGGCTTTCCTTGAATATAAGAGCGAAACTACGAATTTAAGAATCGTAGCTGCAAAAATTCAACACATGAAGCCATATATGTTCCACCCCTGCGCTGTGAGCAATAGGCTGATTTAACCAATAAATTTGATTTTAACGCAGACAGAATGGCTCCACCCTTGTCTGACGAACCACTTTCTGTACTGATTTCGCGCGTTCCCCACTTCCCGTGACCCTCAGTCCTGATGCGGCGGATGTGCGAAGGCAAGAAGTGCTCGTTGGAATAAAAGGGAACAAAATCCAGGAGGCCAAACATGGGAGCAGAATTCGGCATATCGTAGGTGCTCACATCGGTGATCCCGAGAGAAAGAACAAGAGAGTGAAAAAGAACAGCGCAGGAAGAGAGGAGACGATAGGTCAGGCGTGTTCGTTTCGCTGCGACGAGTTGGAGCTGGTCAAATGCTTGTCAACTTTAGTTTGATACAATCCGCGACCCAGGTGACTTCCCGCAAAATAAAGCAAGAAAAAAACAACTAGATACGGGCTTTACATGGGATGTTTTGCTGCTGCTTCGTGTATATTAAAGCGTCGCCATCCTATGGGCTCGTCGGGACAACCAATTTCCACGTGTACGCCCCGCCGTTCGGAAGTGGTCGAAGTGAATGGGACATTTTTCTCTTGATATTACATATAGACTCCATGTAAAGAGCAGAAGGTTGAAAACATATCGTGCAGTGTTGCCAATTTAGCAGCTTTCCCGTTACATTTAACGGTTTTCGGAGTTGTGTAGGGGCAATGCCGTTTTGTGATTGGCGCAATTTTGAGGGATTTTCTATCATGTTGGTGTATTCTCTAGTGGCGTAAAATGTTCTCAGGTTCACATTTATTTATCGTAAATAACTTAATTGTTTATGGTAATTTAGAGTCACGAGATCGTTATTTTTGCTTACTCTCAACATTGTTGTCAGTGAGAACAACGCTTGCAACGCTATTGATATATTATGGAAGCAATAAGTGAAGCATGCTTTGAAGTAATTTGTGTTGTGCATCAATGAATGAATTCGTTTTCCAAGTCTCCAAGATGACACGAGCCCACGCTCTAAAAAAGGGTGTAGCCCTTACACCCCTTGGCACATAAACGACACCCCAAAACTTCAGTTCGCCGTTCAACGCACTGACGTCAAACTGACGGCCCCAACTTTTACAGTACGATATAAGATATTAAACAGCTAAAGCACGCATCAAAGAGTGCAGAAAGAAAAAATGAAGGACGTTTACAATCCCCTGTAACGCCGAATTAGAGCGCAGCTCTTGAGGAGGAGGAGGGGAAGGTACGGAGAGGAGGCTATGCCCTCATCCTCTCCTGCTTGCCTCCCATTTAGAGGAAATTCTTCCGCTAAATTTAGCGGGGAAATTTTGCCGCTCAATTTAGCGGGGAATTTTTTCCGCTAAATTTAGCGCGGAACTTTTTCCGCTAAATTTACCGGGGAAATTACCCACATGCTCCGCGCAGTTACGCCGACGCCGACGGCGACGCCGCTCAAGCCAGAAACGGGCGCCTAAGAGCTGCGCTCTAAAACACTGAGGCTTTGCTATAGGGCCAAGAAAACTCCAATTACTTTGTTTACAACTAGTTACACTTAATGGGACCATGAAACGATTCTGAAATCGAATTTCATCCACCGCACGTCGTAAAAGGTGTGAACAGAAACACAAAAATAAGGGAGCCAAAAATATTCTTCGCTATAGAACTTTTAAAAGAACACTGGACTCTTTTGCGCCTTCTTTCCTTCGAAAGCTCTCTCGCCTTTCCACTGCGATGCATCCGCGGAATCGCTGCACGTCAGCCGAATCCACGTCGCCTATTGGGTAAGAGCCTACCTCACCAGCACCGCGATCATAAACAATAAATAGCCGGCCAATGTTTTATAAAAGTTTTCTTAAATAATATTCAGATCCACATTTTGTAGCATAATTAGAGATGCGACGAAAATTGCCAAATTTGATAATGCTGAGAGCCAGGCGCCATCTATCGTGTGGTAAACGAAGCGACTACTGCGTTTGCGCAGTAGCGCCGACAGCGTCGCTGTGAGTTCAGCATGTAGGCCTAGCAGACACTCCGACTCGGCGCAGCATTGCTTCAACGGTCCTTGGCCAAGACCGTCTGCCCACGACTGGCTGGCGTGCTGAATGGAACATGCCCGCGCGACCCTTGTGGACCCTTTCCTTATTATAGTTTGATCTCTGACCTCACTTTTAGATTAAGAGGTGATGTCAATCATGCGCGTCGGCAGGATTTTGTCTTCGGGGTGCAAACTGACAGCCCTTTTTCGGCATGGGCACCCGGGGGGGGGGGGGCGGGATTGGCATGGCTGATCGCAACGGGTTGAGGGGAGACCTTATTCTTTTTTTAGAGCGCAGCGCCTAGGCGCCCGTTTCTGGCTTGAGCGGCGTCGCCGTCGCGCGTCGCCGTCGGCGTCGCCGTCGGCGTCGGCGTAACCGCGCGGTGCATGATGGGTAATTTTCCCCGCTAAATCTAGCGGAAAATTTTCCCCGCTAAATCTAGCGGGAAATTTTCCCCGCTAAATCTAGCGGAAAATTTTCCCCGCTAAATCTAGAGGGAAAATTTTCCCGCTGAATCTAGCGGGAAATTTTTCCCGCTAAATCTGGCGGAAAATTTTCCCACGCTAAATCTAGCGGAAAAATTTTCCCCGCTAAATCTAGCGGAAAATTTTCCCCGCTAGATCTAGCGGAAAATTTTCCCCGCTAGATCTAGCGGAAAATTTTCCCCGCTAAATCTAGCGGGAAATTTTCCCGCTAAATCTAGCGGAAAATTTTCCCCGCTAAATTTAGCGGAAACTTTCCCGCTAAATTTAGCGGAATATTTTCCCCGCTAAATTTAGCGGGGAAAATCCGCCCCCCTCCTCGAGGTCACGTGACCCCCAGGCCACGTGACCCCCCCCCGTGCCTTCCCCTCCTCAAGAGCTGCGCTCTAATTCGGCGTTACAGGGAGTTGTAAACGGCTTTAATTTTTT
>JAZHYW010025429.1:0-48079 GCA_037355805.1 Ixodes ricinus | reverse complement strand
CGTAGCCGTTCAGTTTTGTGTGCTAATCTGTAGCGTAGTCATCGGAGCTTTCCGCCCGCGTCTCATCCTGGTGGCCTTCTACTCCGCGTGACGACGATACTTGAAGTGTTCGACGAAGGGAAGCAAGTCTCACGTTGAAAACCCGCAGCCGCGGGACGGACGCGCCTTCGCAAACACGTCTGCGTATATTTGCTACAGAACGGATCCTTTTATATACAACGAACACCCAACAAAACCCTTTTCCGTTTCTCCAGAAGCCTATGGAAACTAAACAGATAACAATGAACGCATCTCAGTTCTCAAAGGTCAGTGGCCCTGCAGACACGGATGCGGCAGTGTCTTCCGGAACCACAGCAACCTCTGAATACATGGCTTGCAACCACTGGCCATGGCCAGACACGATGGGGAAAGGACTGCGACGAGCGTACCCTCCCACTGCGTTATTTTTCCCGCAAAGGGGCCATGGGAGACACAATGAAAGAAAGGCGTGTGAGCGCTAGCTTCCACTGCGTTAACTATATGAACGCCTTTGACCCCCAGATAGAAGGGCGGACTGACGCCACGTGCAGGCCATGTATAGACACTGGAAGAATGCAGGATCCACGAGATAACACGTTTGACGAACTCTACGGGAAAGGGTTTCGCTAGGTCGGAAACGTGAAACGACCGGTGTTTTCGGTTTTAACCAGGGCGAAAATATCCAACCACCGGTGTTTTTCGGTTTTAACCGATTTTGTATTTTCGTCACCGACGGATGTTTATCGGTGTTTTTCGGTTAAAACCGGAAAATACACACCCTTATAACCCTCCCGGAAACAAGCACCTTATCTCACAAGTTCGGAGCAGCGTTGTGGAACCCACGGAGGCAGGATTAGCATTTTCGCCCCTCGGATGTAAGGACTGATGGACACAAAGGCCACTTTCCGGCGCACGGGGAAACAATGAGGAACAAAATGGCGGCGGGAGAGGGTGTGGGAAAGGGAAACAGGCAGTTGGCATCACTCTATGCGAAGCGCACATGAAGGCACTCTAGGTCATCCAAAGTTCCAAACCAAGCGGGGATTCCTGTTTTGCGGCCGC
The DNA here is from genome assembly GCA_037355805.1 of Ixodes ricinus. Taxonomy (NCBI): domain Eukaryota; kingdom Metazoa; phylum Arthropoda; class Arachnida; order Ixodida; family Ixodidae; genus Ixodes; species Ixodes ricinus. Next base: position 46,999 of record JAZHYW010025429.1, on the reverse strand, counting down.
CGGAAGACGGAAATTTTGTTTAGTGGTGTGACGTCACCGGTGAGGTTATGTGGTTTTCCTTAGCCGCTCTATCGGAGTCGAATCTATTTAAGCTTTCTGGGAGCCGCATCGGCCAGGCTGAGGACAGGAGAGGGAGGGCGCTCCACGCTCCTTGCAAGCCCTACGAAGTGACAAAGGGGAGCTCAAACTCAAGTACTTTTTTGGAAAGCTTGGTTTTGATGGCATATCTGAAGGCATTATGGCCTGTTTCCGATGGCAAGATTACTGACTGGACTTGAGTTCATGACTAGCGCTACTCGCTTCTCGTGAACTCATCGAAAGGACAAGGGAGGCTTAGGGAGCAGTTGCATTTTGTTGTATTCTCCCCCTCGAAGCCGCCCAAAAACCTAGAAGGTGCCTCTCTCCCTCTCCCGTCTGTGATGTGTGCGTTTTTCTCTTTCCCTCTCAACCTCTCCGGCGTCCCGGCGCGATGTCCCTTCAAGTTCTCGGGCTGAAACGGCAGTCGAGAGTTATTAAAAAAACGGTTCCGCCTCCCTCATTCTTGCGGACCCGTTTTACGGCTTAGTTTAGACTTTCCGTTTTCCGGGGCCCGCAAGCCGAGTCCCCGTTGATCTGGACCGCACCCTGAATTGCGAGAGAAGTCGCCGTGTAAGCGACATTCGGTTACGTCAAACGATCCCCGGGTAGGAGAAATTATTCCTCAGCAGAGTGTCGAGACCGAAACGTTTATCAGTTCGGTTCCGGGTTCAAAGACTCTCGGCTTTCGGTTCAGTTCGGTTCAGTTCCGGGAGCAAAAATAACGGTTCGAACCGGTTGAACCGCTGAAGAATTGAGAACATATTTTCCGCGTTGTTTTGGCAAGAGGCCACTATTTCGACCGTGAAACGAGAAACTTTATATAGCCTTTTTATCATTCGTACAATCTACTTTTATTTTCAGGTACCAAAAATAAGAAATTGCGTTATTTAATATAAACAAAACAGTAAAAGAAAAGCTAGATTAACATACAAAACGTCGTGTTTATACACTCAAAATCTATTTGTTTACCTCAGTCGTATATATGTTACCTGAATCGAAAGGTTATCAGTCAGGTCGCCTAAAATACCCGTTATTGGAACAACTTTGCGCCGCAGTATTAAGAGTTGAATCCTAGTTGTGCTCTTGAACTTAGGAAATAATTACAGTGCATAAAATTATGGAATGGGCACTTCTCTCGCCATATATATCGTGAAATCTAGCTTACGAAATACGGTTCACAATAGAGATGACGGTCGCCGCAACTGAGCTAAAAGCAATAATATTTTCTAAATGTCACGAAAGTTTTGTGACAAGCCCTTGCAGTCTACCTTTTATAGAAACACTGAGCTGCAATCACAACGCTTGCTATTCTTGGCCAACATTGTTTACACTCAGCACCGTGATGCAGGCGAATAATCATGCAGAAAAGAGTGATCATGATTGTTGACTAATCTTTAGGGTGTTCGAATTAACCAGACTCGATGTAAAATGTTCTAAAAGGTTGGTTTCATATTGTAAAATTACAAAGTGTAGCTTCTTTTCCGTAAGAAATAGGGCCAAAAAAAAAACAACGTAATTAAAAACAAAACAGCGCAAAGACGAGGACAAAGTAAAACGTAACCGGCAGGACGCAGCGCTGCGTCCTGTTGGTTGCCTTTTAGTTTGTCCCCGTCTTTGCGCTGTTTTGTTTTCACTTATTTCTGCATACCAACTAGCCCAAACTTCTACGTTAATTAAAAAAACGTGTCGAGAGTAAACCGCGGACGGCAGCGCAGACGACTGGAGTCGAGGGAAGGGGGGGAGGGGGGGGGGCAGATCTGTGTCCCGTTTGGAGCACGTATTGATAGATGACGTCGGGAGCAGCGTCAGAAGGCGTAGCCGACCATCGAAAGAAAACATACGACACGCGGACAAAATCCGTCGGCCACTAAAGCGCCGTCGTTATGCAATCGCCTTTTTTTCTTTGTTACTTCAAGATTTGCTTTTATTATCCGCATTTATTTTTAAATCAAAGATACATTACAAAAATAGTTCGTTGATTTTATTAGACCACGCGTCGTCGCGAGCAGTCTTGATAAGGAGGTAGAGCGCCATCTAACAATACATGCACCAAATGCGCCCCCACTTGACTCCGTCGTCTGCGTCGCCGTCCGCCGGTGACCCGGGAAGTATTTCGGCCTTATTTCTTTATGGAAAGGGAGCTACGCTTTGCTATTTTACGAGAGAAAACCGACCTGTGAAGTACACCTTTGACGAAAAGTTCAGATCACTACGTGCAGGCGCCGATTTTTACGGCCCATTTTAGATCGAGTTTTTTATTTCGGTCAACCTATCATACGCCCCTTCGTTCTCAGACCAATCTAACCTAAAAGGCTCGAGGTACACCTAAGCACTTCTTAGTGAGTTGTGAATGCGAAAGCATGACGCCACTCTCCGCTTTCCTCTTTCGGCTGCGGCGTAGCTTGCGTCGACGGTCGAGGCGCACGCGCTGTCCTGGGCGCGCTGACCTTGGGCGATGGAGCGGTGGAGCCGGTGCCTCGCAGTCACGCAGCGCCACGGGGTGGTGGTCGTTGAAACTGACGCGCAGCGGCCAATGGGAGCCTCGTCAACGCACGCCAGCCAATGGGACCGAAGCCGAAATCCATCAACTTTGCTCTGTTCCTTTGGGATCGGGTAAACTAGGTGCCGTTTGGCTAGGCTTTTCGCGTGGTTTCATAGCTGGGAGCTGGCTTCACTAGGAGAAAGGATTTAAAGGAGCTGTGCAACTTTTTCAATGCTCTGCCCAAATAATTTCGGAGTTGGTGTCTCGACCTTTCTGAAGTAAAAAAAACAAAAACAAAAAACGCTTTTGCCTGCATGTCCTAGTTTTTATTTTAAAAATGGACAAAGATTGAGGTTTTCGGAACCTCTCAACTCCTTCACCATCTTCCGAGTCACGTGCGCTGTGACGTGAATGGGGGACGCGCTGGGTCCCAGTGAAACTCTCTCTCTAGAGCCATGAGTGAGCAGCGAGAACTCACCCGCTCGTGACCACGTGACCACTTGCTTGCGCAGCGCGATCAACATGGCGAAAGGAAGAAAGTCTCGTCCGGGTCCGACCATCACCGTCCGGCTCTGTCCCCGTCCCACTCCCGCTTCTGGCGGCTGTTCGCGGTAGCAGATAGAGCTGACGGTTTTGTTGACCTAGGATAGATGGCGCCACTGAAACTCCGTATAATCAAAATTTTGTTGATGATACCATGTTTTTGACGCGTTCATATTTATGTTGTAACGACAAGATTTATAGAAAAATTACCTTTTATCGAGCAGGTATTCGCACAACTTGCTATCTTTTTACAAGTCCCCCATTGACGTCATGCCGCGTGGTTCTCACTGGCCACCGCTCGCGGCTGCAGGTCGGGACATTTTCTAATTTTTGCCTCGCGATTACGCGGTGGAATCGCAACATTTCGAAGGAAGGTATGTGTTTTCTGTCCTTTGTGACAAGATAAACAATGTCAAAAAGTAGAAGATCCGAATTCTTTCAACGTTAAAATCTTTGCACAGCTTCTTTAAGGTGCCGTATGGCGCGGCTTCAAAGCTATGACGCCGGCTCGCTTCATGGGACAGTCAATGCTTTCGCATTAAAATAGCGCGTACCCAAGTGAACATCTTCGGCATAACTTGAAGTTTGAGGTTTGTTCTTGACAAAATGCCGGTTAATTCAATTTGCAAATAAGCCTCACCCTTGCTTATTGGTGATTTGTTGTCAAACAGAACCAGAGTATTTCATACTTTACTCAACATTGCAGCCTTGGTCACTTTCTGGCGGTCTCCGTGCGCAATCGTCATAGTTTCGCCACGCGCCCCTTTGTACTTTGTTTTTGTCCTGCCCACAGACATATAAAATTGTTCATCGCATAAAAGATGCAATAACAAATTTCGATATGTTCGGGAAGTTAAATATGTCAGGAGCGCATAATTATTTAAAGCAGCTTCAAAGTCAAACATTCGCTTAAGGCTCTCCCAGATCGCTTATAGACGTGCCTACCGAGGAAAAACGCCGGAAAAAGATTTGCACAGCATATTTCAGATAATTTGGGGGTGCATTTGTTTATTATGTATATATTTAAGGTGATCGGTCCTTTATTTACGTTGTCAAATCTTCAGTCGGTAATTAAATATGTTTGTCTTATCATGAATAAATTTGACTGTAAGTTCACATAGCCGCTTGAGACCGACACAGAAGGGCAATATTCGAAAATACGCCAGCCATTTGCGGAAATGAGATTTTTTGTTCGCTGTTTGCCAGTGTGAAACACCGGGTCGCGGGGTATGCCAAAAGGACTGTGTGCTCTCATAATAGATCTGAAGACAAATACACGAAATGTGCAGAAAGAAAAATAATAAACGGAGTCTTCTAAATAATCCCATTCACAAAGCCTTACTGCAAAAAGAAATACATTGAGATGCATGCAGTGATATTCCTAATTAGACATAAATAGCGCGAAGGACAGACAACATATCTATAATATAAATGAAATTTGGACATCAGCTTGCCCCAGCTCGAAACTTCGCAAAAAACTGTCTCGGGAGGCTAATGCTATATTCGTTTTTTCCGTGCAGTTGTTTTGAGGCCCCACTTTACAACTCTGTGCTTTATCAGCCATGCGCGCTCTAACATGTTATTAGGCTACCGCATAATCATCGTGAGACTGTATTCACTCTAAAAAAAGCCCGTACGTCTGCTTTCCCACACAACACTCGGTCAGCCAATCAGCACAGCTTACAGGCAGCTCAGCGAATGACGATGCCGAAACATATGTTTAGACCAGAAAACGTAGTCTGGGTTGTGACATTAAGCAATGCAAGCGTGACGTTTTGCATTGCTCAATGTCACAACTCAGACTACGTTTTCTGGTCTAAACATATGTTTCGGCATCGTCATTCGCTGAGTACCTCCGTAAGCTAACTGCTGTCCGCACGTGTTGTGCGGGAAAATAAACGCACGGGCTTTTTTTAGAGTGTATATATACTACACAATCTTACAATTTGGACATTTACTTTTGTAATGTTGAGAATATCGCATTACTCCAGAAAACTGAACTGTTTACCATGAATTAAGGTAGCAATGCAGGCGAGTTGGTTCATGACCTAAGAAATAAAAGCAGTGCGCAAAAAGACAGGCACAAGAGAAAAGCGCACAGGACGAGCGCTGAACTATTACTACAAAACACGTATTGCAAAAAAACGGCTCGAACAAAAAAACCACCCTAAAATCAGACTACACCGTGCAAAGTTGACGTCTCGCTCATCAGGCATCTATAAAATCTATTTCTATTTAAATGTAGGGAAATTGAAAAATAGAGACTGCCTGTGTCACCCCTCTTCGAAGATACCTTAATCATTGGCAGGGAGCGCACAAAAGTGGAAAGAGAGGTTCTGGAGGCACATGCAATAAAAAAAGCAGGCGCGAGGCACTGCGTAAGCCAGATTTCAATTTACGTACATTAAAATAGACATAGATTTTACCGATGCCTGGTGAGCGACACGTCATCGTTGTATGGTGTTGTCTGATTTTGGGGTGGTTTCTTGTTCAAGCCGCTTTTTGAATAAATATTCAGTTGGCAGCTCAGCACTCGTCCTGCGTGCTTCTCTCCTTGTGCATGTCTTTTTGCGCTCTGCTTTTAATTTATGAAATGTTTGACATGGTTTGCACGTGACGTCATCGCACTATACGCTGGTGGTCATTACGATTTCTTCTTGCTGAGAAAATCACATACGGTTGTGCAAAATGCACGCTGCAGAAGGTTCGCGCTCGGTGCAAGTCATGTATTCGAGAGACACAAGTTATTCTTGCTCGGTGAAGCGTCGTGAGGAACGGCGCGAGTGTCTGGCACGCCACGAAAACGCGCTTTCTGGCAAGAGTGTTTTTGCAAAGAAAGTAGTTTCCGGGACCATGCTTTCTGGTCTGAGCCAAAGATGCGGAGCGGAGGAAACTTTACAATACAATATGCTTTTAAATTCCCTCACACCCCTGTTTTTTTTGTTTTTTTTTTCTCTCTTTTTTTTTTTTTTGATACTCTCCAGAGATTACTTATGATTCCTATTCCTGAGGGACTCCCTCCTACGTTTGGCCGTGTTAATTCGGTAATTATATGTGTGTTCCTTGTTAACACTAATCCTCCATTTCTTCTATTCTGCACTCAAAAACTGTGAAGTTTAACCAAAATACGGAGGTGGTCAGAGCTTGGTGGAAAATTTAGAACGACACTCCAGTGAGATTTAAAGCGGCCGCCAATGTTCGTCTGTCCCTCGAGTCCACTAGGATCTTTATTTTAGGTATCCCTCCCGTACACGCTTGCAGTTTTATTTATCGTATGTAATAAGTCAGATTTAGTCCTTTCAATGCTTCTATGCTCGGGACAACTCTCTGAGACAGTTCAGCAACAACGAAAACATGTTTGGGTGGCTCAGTGATGCAACAAGGTTTGTACTCTCAGTAAATACCGCTGAGAGCCAATCCCTGATAATGATAGCTTGCAAAAACACCCATTAGTTTTCCTCTCCGCCCAATGGCAGACGCAGGGAAATTAAAGGAAACAAACAGCTTTCCCCTCCTCAACTCGATATTAGAACAAGCGGCCACGTGATCTGACGCTTTTCCCACCTCGGCTGCGGGAAAAACAACGACGCCACTACTCGAGCATTCCGGCTGCTTGGACGCCTCAATAAACTTGGAAACACGTGAACATCTAGGTTATGGCAAAGAACACGAAAATTCGAGGGACCATCTGCTCGGTGTAGCACCGCGGAACAGCATCCAATGTGTCGATGGAAAATTAAGCTTGGTAGTGCTCAGGCGTGTGTATAACACTTATTCGATAATAAAGTAAGAATATCTAAGTAGACTTCATCGGGGAGCGATAGTTTTCTGAAAGGTTTTTCATTCTGGTTGATAGCCTGTGCAGCAGTATATCAGTGGAGCTGCGGGGAGAAGCCTGCATACGGAAGACACGATCTATTGAAAGACAATGCCTGACGCGCCGTAACAACTCGCATCCGTCCAAAAGAAGCAACCATGCCAGATACCTGAAAACGTTTGGTGGAGATGAGTTTTCGACGTATACAGTTTCTATTCAGTTTTATTTTGTTTGCGCAAGCTCCGAAGGCTAGCAGTTGCCTGACTGTGGAAGCTTTTTCTGGGGTCTCGATTGGTGTTAATCCAGAATTGACCAGTAACGCCAGCCAAAATCAAGGTGTGGCATAATAGACCGCCACAAAATGGGTGAGGTTCGTTTGCTACCATTTTGGGTGTAAGGGATGGACTTCTAAATTGCATTATGCGATGTTTTCACATTTTGTTTGAAAAAGAAAATGAAGACTGCTTTCGGAAAAGTCATTTTATTTCAAGTGATGCATATCGGGAATCGCTGCTCTTTCTTTAGTGATTGTCCTGATCGTTTCAAGCACAGTTGCGCTTGAAACATGTCGTCGCAATAAGTTATAACCACCAAAATACATCGAGCAAAAATTGTATTAAAAAATGAAATACCTTTAAATCTCTGTAATGCGAAATTAGAGGGCAGCTCTTGAGGAGGAGGAGGGAGGGTATGCCCCTTCGTACCCTCCCCTCCTCCTCTCCTCCTCCCCTCCCATTTAGTGGGTTAAGTTTCCCCGCTAAATTTAGCGAAGCAACTGACGTCACATGACCTCAACACCAATTCAGTTTCCCCGCTAAATTTAAAGGGGAAACTGTGACGTCCCATAATGCAACGCGCGCGGTTACGGCGACGCTGACGCCGACGCCGCTCAACTCGGAAACGAGCGCCAAAGAGCTGCGCTCTAGAAGGGCCGCCGCAAAGAAGTGCGGAGGTCCCGATTGAGATAAATCAACGGATAGACCTCTACGGAGTGAAAAGCTCAGGGAGATTCCAACGTATGGAACAATTCGGCACGCCCTACTGCGTCTCGTGCCCAGTAATCTTACACTGTTTAGCTAATGTGCAAGGGGGTGGATATAAATAGTGAAGCAAATCGCGAAACAAATCGACAAAACACTATTTTTCCTGCAGCCGCTTTGTCCGGCTCTGTTTACCATTCTTAGCCACTCTTTTCGGGGACTTTCTTTCGGGTAGACATAAACTCCGATGTCTTTTGCTTGGCGCTGTTATTGTAGCACCCTGGCACACAACAGGTGACGCCACCCATTCAAAACCGTGGGTGAACACCCGATAAAAAGTCTCGTGCGACCCGAAAATTTCCAAAACGCCGGGCGTACAACGTGCATTGACGCGGCCGGAAAACTGAGAGAACTACAGGTACCATAATTCACCGCGGCAGCGGTGGCGTCGCGCAACTCCTGGTGAGATCGGCCTATTGAACCTCCTAACTCACATCGACGTCAATTATTCGCGAACACAATATGCGCGTTGGACTAAAAGCGGGGCCGCTTTTACTCCCCGAGGCACGTATACCACAATCTCGATGACATGTTATTCATCTTTTTTATTCATTTTTTCCCGTGCATGCCACATAAAAGCGGGGAGCTTTCGTTAATTTGCGCATAATGAACAGGGAGGATTTTTGAGCACCGTCTTTTTCGCCGACGTCGTAATGAGCAGCGCGCTGCCTCCGCTGCGAGTGTGTCCCTCCCCTGCGCCGCCCTTCCCCGGGCTGATGGATGGGCAGCCCGAAAAAGCGCGCCCGAGGAGAACAGCGAAGCTGCAACTCGGCAAACCGTTCCAGTTTTCGAAGGGTCGTGAGGCAGATACTTTGAGCAGCTAGACGTCACATAGGCTTACTGGAGTCTCGCGTCAACGACTGGCCGTCTATACCTGCTGGCATGGTAAAGCGATTGATCTACTTTGTTCCATATTGAGCAGAGGGACCAGTATTTTACCTCGGGAAAGTAACGAATGGAACTCCCTGTCAAATGAAATGGTGACCCTTCCGTCACACTTTCTCTCCTTTCTTGATCATGCTCAGTGCCACAGCCCATACTGCTTTTTGGGGTCGTATGTTTAGCGTCATCGTCCGTCGACCATCCTGCGTACATTTCTGCGATTGGCTCTCCCGAGGGTGTTGCGGGAAGGACACGCTCCAGATTTTTCGAGTACGCTCGATTGTCGGCTGGAGGAAGCAGTGGCGGCTAATCGTTCAGTCCCCCCCCTCCCCAGGACATGTAAACGGAATGAGGGGGGAAGGGAGGGCTTGGCTCTACGCATGTGTAGCGTGCTAATTCCGTCCCCCGCCCTCCAAGTCACGGAGGTTCCTGCGGCGGAAGAATGAAGATTGTTCCGCGATCTGTCATGATACGCCATCCCAAAGCGTTTGTGAGAAAAGGAAGCAAATCTTCGACACACTTGCTCCGTGGCGAGGAGGCGCCGTTCAGACACCCGTCTCTTCTTGCACCGTCGTCTAGCGATCCCAGCCCCCGCCAGGAGGTTCGTCCAGTGGAAGAACGTAGGGACGGATGCAACGAACATCGCCGCGCATTATGGGCTCGGAATTAGGCGGCTTGTACCCTTCACTCTACAAAAATTGCTGGAAGATCCATCGGTGGGCCTGGTTATGCATGGTCAGTATTATCGTTTCCCAAAGGGGGACGTGGACGGCGTTTCCCAAGAGTCATGCTAAGGAATTCCCCAAGAATCCACCGATGGATCTTCCTGGAATTTTTTCGACCCTTTTTCTGTACTTTGCCTGTCTGTGTACGTCGACGCCCTTGGATACGGTCATCCATATCACTCGTGGAAAGAACCATTAACATACCACTCGTGGAAGGAACCGCATCCATATCACTCGTGGAGGGAGCCGCATCCATCATTTTCACTACACATACACACATCAGAGCTAACGCACCGCTACTACGGAAACCCAGAGCGAAGAACAACCGGCGACGGCGGTGCGGCAACTGAGCGCACCCGCATTCCTCCGCGCCGCGGCGCGTCCTCCTCTCTGGCTCCGCGCCAGCTGTGCGCGTGACTTTAACGAAAACGAAAGGGCTCGTTCTGGCGAAAACCCAGCGGTGTCTCTCAGTTTGTAAACGCCGGGGAGAGAAGGAGAGGTTGACGCGTGCTGACGTCAGCGCAACTGACCAATAGGAGCGTCGCACGCGTCACCCTCTCCCCCTCCTCCTCCCTCTCGCCCCGGCGTAGACAGACGAAAGGCACCATTGGGTTTTCGTCAAAACGAGCGTTCTAAGGCTAACGCAATACAAAATAAGAAAACGCCCATGCGTCTACTTCCTCGCAGAACACTGAGAGAGCTAGCTATTCGCTGCGATTTACGAGCGAACTTGGCAATGACCGGCCAAACACGTCTTCGAACTTTATGCCTGCATTGTGACACTGAACAGACCCTTATGTTCAGTGTCACAATGCAGGCATAAAGTTCGTTTTAGCGGGATGCCAAACATCCCGCTCAATATTATATTCTAACTTTCATTACTGAACGTTGTTGATGTTTTTGCTTTTTTTTTCTTACTGTTTCGTCATTTGTCGAGCATTTTCTGCGGATTCTATTGATTGGCTCTTTGAGTGCAGGGGGTTTTGTGGCCGAGTGTGTTAACGGACCACAGCTCGAAGCGCGTGGAGCGAAAGCTCGCTCGACAGAACCCAGGGATTCTGGATTCATTCCCCACACCTGCCCGTGTCAATCTGGATGAGCGTCGTAGCGACGTGCAATCTTGTATCACTATTCAATACTGCCTGATGCAAGTTAAGGGGTATTCACACGAGGAATGCTTTTCAGGGAGGGATGTGCGTGGCTTTAGTGATCGGCGGAACCAGTGGGAGTCCCTCCCCGGCTCCAGCATTCACACGAACGGCGGGGTACCGCGAGGGATGTCAATGTTATAAGATTCATTTAGTGGTCGCTGTCTCGACAACAGAGCTTGGTGCGCGCTGACGAAAGTAGAAAAATGAAGGCGTACATAGAACGGCGATACGCGATTATGGCAGCAGCGCTGTTAGATGCAGAAGTCGATGAACTGCTTCCTGCTAAATGAAATATGCTTCTTGAGTAGGTGGAGGCAACACAAAGGACGTAGAATCAGGAACCAGTTGTATGAGGAGCTGCTCGAGGACGGCATTGATGAATATCAAAGACTCCTTCGGGTGCCTCGGGCGACGTGCGGAACACCGCAAGCCACAAATTAGGCGATTCTGGTGTTACCGCCGGCATCTCGCTGAGCAAGATCAGTAAAGTTGCCAGACAGGCGAATAAAATACCGCCGATTGCAAAGAGATCCCACGCCAAGGCGGGGAGCGTTTGTGCAGCCCGAGCAAAAGCTCCCCCGTCCTCCTGGAGTGTCTACCTCAGCACTGCTCAGCGCAAATGCGTTACGTTGTTACCACGTGATGCGCATCCCGGGGAGCAAAGGGAAGGATTCCTCCCCGTAAGAATACCCCTTTAAAGACTCCAGGCTAGCAGTGGTACGGCACTGGCTAAATGTATCATCTATGGTGACACAAGACGCGCATTGAGGCTGTCTAACTTCACACTCTATAAACATTCGCACAGTTACTTTTTACCTTTCGAGTGCTCCGTGGAAGAGTTGATGAACAAGCAAGTTTTACAGGGCACGCTTCGGTGCATCTTGTTGCACAACGAAGGGGGTAAAGGTGCTGGAAGCAGCTTTCAACCGCGCTTCTCTCGAATAGCGAGATTGGAAAGAGAGGTTCGGAAAAAGCATGATCCGAACGCCCTTTCTCCTTTTTGCTCTGGTTCTTTGTTGCGTGCCTCTAGAGGTATCCTCTAGACTCTAAAATCGAGGACGAGGGGGCAAAAAAGTTAACACAAGCGGAACATAAAAGAGCTCTTATTGCTTTCGCTCACGAAAGTTAAGCTTTCGTTTCCTTCAAAAGTGTTTCTTCCCGTTTCTCTAGCTGTTTCGTTTTCTCTTTTATTTTTTACGCCCTCTGGTTGCCAGTCGATACCGCCGACCTCGATATTAAATACATTGGACCGAACGGATTTTATTTTGTTTTATCTATAGTTCAATTTTAGCGTCGATTCTTATTCGTCTGGATTATACGGGGAGGGATCCTTCTTCGCACCCGTAGGTGCGGCTATTTTCGTAGCTGCCACTTCCGATATGGGTGTGAGTGGTGGGCGTGAGGTGAACCAGAACTTCGGCTACTCTTGACCGCTGTCTTCTCGTTGTCATGCAACTATTCTTATCAAAAAGTTCTTCTTTTTTTTTCTTTTTTTTTTTTGGGGGGGGGGGGGGGGCGTGTGTGTGTGTGTGTTTGTTGCACTGTTTGGATCTCGAGTGAGTTTTGTCTCTGACAAAAAGCAAGGTTGCTTTCATTCCGAATCGTTTACGCCCACGCCCCTTCGAGGAAGCTGTGGACGGACGTTCGATACGGGCTCAAGTTGTGCCTGTGAATCTGCGAAGCAATGGTGACTATGAGGCCGGTAGCGTGCTGGTGGTCTGGTTGTACGCGACCACCGAACATAATCAGCTGACTTGAAATAATCATCCAGTCATACTCTCTTGCCTGCTTTGTTGCTTCAGCTACCCGTCAACCGTACTCGTGTTCACAGTTTTGCACTCGCAGGAACCTGCACCTACGTTGCAGTCAGTGTTGTAAGCGTTACCGAAAAAAAAGGGACGAAATGCGTTACTCGTTACTTGCAAATAAAAGTAACGCGCTACCGTCCTACTTAACTTCAATATAAAAGGAACGCCGTTTTCGTTACCGATAATAAATAGCGCACGTTACTTTTGAATTTTTTTTTATTTTTATGAACTAACACGTTTTACTGTTTTGACGTTACAGGTATGCATAAGCGGCATATTTTAAAAAAACACTATGTCCATGCGGAAACTGAACATAATTACTTTATCTTTCTTGCGGGAAAAACGCCAAGAAAATCGAAAAAGAACTCAAAAATTCACAGGGCTTTAGAAACAAGGAAAACATTTAGGTGTAATCGTTTTCTTTTTGTCTTGAGAAGAAAAAGTAACGAGTAACGAAGCTCCGTTACCCATTACCTGAGATATGTAACGTAAGTACGTTACAAGTTACTGTTTTGAAAAAAGCATTACGTACCGCGTCACCGGGAACGCCGTTAGTTGTAACGCGTTACCGCCAACGCTGGTTGCAGTGTGTACTGTTTTAACAACTGTTTTTTCTTTTCTAGGGGTCGGCGAAGGAAACTTTTATAATTAAGATAACGACATACACAGCCTTCTCTTGGAAAGAAATGCTTTTTTTTTTTTGTTAAATGGCAAATATTTAATTGACGAAAGAGATCCGAGGAACGCTTCTTCCATGCCGTCACATGCGTCCGTGACGTCAGGTCTTTCTAATTAAGATTGTTAAAGATTGCACCCGTCAGACCGCAGCCTTAGGGGACATGCGCCAGGGGAAATACTTTATACAATATTCGCGATAACTGAATGGAATTTTCACAGTTCATGGTGCTTGATCTCCTTTTCATAGAAGCGTTGTTAGTTTTAATATAGCTTTTTTATGTCCTAGATGCAATGCACATAAAAAAAAACATGTTCGTGCGTGCACGTGGGGCACAGCAACACACATAAAGAGCCTAGCAAAATAGGCTAATTCGCTCCTCTTAAAGAACTGAGTGCAATGAATGACAAAAATAATATGTGCGAGAACTCTTTCGTGTTAAATTAAATGAAACAAGTCACAAAAATACCTTTTCACATGGCTAACGAATGTTTTTTTTTTAACTTTTATAAATACTTAGAAATAAATTCTAAATAAACCCCGATAATTGCATTCTACGTATCCTCAAGCTTAGTTGGCATAGGACAATAGTAAGAACAAAAATTATTCTGCTTAAACTTTGAAGATGTCTCAAAATTGCAAAAGAGAGAAAACGTGTTCGAATATTACCGTAGATATGCAAACAACACCCCTTCGCATCATATTAAAAAAAAAAAGTTTTTTTTTTGTGAGAAATTGAAGTTACAAAACAACTCCGATGGAGGGCACATGGCTAGGCTTACTTCTCAAAATAATTGTGATGGTAGTCGACGTTACAATTTGAAGAACCGCGCACACGAACATGGCTCATATTTATGCCTTTCTAACTCGCCGGGAGGTTTTCAAATGCGAATATGACTAATTTCGCGACCATATTCGGCCCTGATTTTTCACACATAAAATATGAAGATTTAAGGTTAATAAAGCGCACTAAAACCCGAAATCACTTTTTTTTTTTTTGCAGAATTCCGATTTGTATCTTTTTCAGACTGCTTACGACCGAGTGCCTTAAAACCTGTTAAGACCTCTTACGACGAGTAGAGAGCCTAGATTGACGAGAGGGTCCATCTCAAACCAGGGGGAGCGTTTACAATTTAATGGCGGACGCACGGGCGAAGATTGGTAGCAAGTGCGCATGCGCTGCGTTTTCGCGAGGCGAGGAGGAAAGCAGGCAGAAAGGCGGAGACATTGGCAGACGATCAACGCTCTAGTCGCCTCCTCGCAGCTCGTGTTGCAAACGCGGCCCATAAACCACGTGACCCCGACCGAGTAGTTGGAAACTCTCTGGCTATGTTCCAAAACCTTACTCGAATGGATCCGAGTTACTCCGGTGGATCATGTCACGTGACAAGACAGCTAGAGCAACGCTACACGCCGGTAGGTTTTCGAACGCCAAGGTACGAAACCCTAGAGTCAGATCGAGTAAATTTTGGAACACGGCCTCTGTAATATAGGCTCTCTAGCGACGAGAGAACACACTGGCGTCATCTATCGGGTGGCCGTGGAACACTTAACATTTACGCGTTCTTTTTGTTCTTTTTTTTTTTTTTGGGGGGGGGGGGGCTCGAAAAAACGTTCGACATAATTATAAATGACCCTTTCTCATAGATAGTACGTACATTTGATCTCGCAAATACCGCAAAACCGTCGCTCTAGTTAAATGCAGTTCCAGCGTCCCCTCATAAATGGCGCCAGCATACCAGTGTCTCGAGATCCCAAGAACTCGGTCGTAAGCAAGCGCAAGTGTGTAAACGGGCCTTTAAGTCAAACATCCGCAGGTGCCTCGCTTAATTTTGCCTTGTCTTTCGCGTAGTATACTTTCTAACATTAAAGCCAAGACTTTGGCGGTAAGTTGACTAAAAATGGCCACACGCGTCTTAGGTTTCTTTGAAATTTTTTAAATAAAAATGTAACATTGCTCCTGTCGCAGGGCTTTCCTAAACAGACGGGAGACGTGGCGGCTGCTCTCTCCCCTCCATACGAGCTCCAGTCTAGAGAACCGCGCGTTAAGCGAGCTATGTTTTTTCCAAACAAACTGATGAGTTAGTTGGGCTTGTTAGTTCATGACGTACTAAAAGCGACAAAAACAGGAACAGAGTAAGGATTGAGGACAACGCCTTGTGTTGTCCTGAATGCTTACTCTGTCCCTCTTTTGGCCCTTTTAGTACGTCGTGAATATTCGGGTTGCCGTATTAATCAACCATGCGTGTATTACTGCCTACTATAGTACGCACAGGTGTTGTTCGCTCTTCCCGAGTTCGAAACCAGCAAATCAATAATTATAGTAATCAGGCTAGTGAACATCGTCACTGAAAAGACACAATCGACAAACAATACTTTCTACAATTAATTTATTTGGTGTAGTGAAACTAGAAGAAAGCGGTTATATGCGGTCTGCGGAATGTTCGGCTCTTTGGTCTCTCTGCAGCAACGCCTTCCTTCGGGATACCCGTTAAACGAAGCAGCCCGCGCTGTTCTGAGAGAACAGCTCTTCCCGCTACCTCGAGCTCGTAACTTCAGATCTAACCTTTACCTCTGCCGCCTTTTATGACGTGGGCCCCCGGTTTTACGGCGCCTTGAACGTCTTCGCCTCGACGCCGACGCCCGTCCTAACTGCACGCCCGACCTCCATGCCTTCACAACCTTCGGTGTCCTTCAGCGCGGATAGGCGCACACGTACCGGCGTTTATGTGTCTATAGTTGCGTGCAGATGGCGCGGTAGGTCTGTAGGATTCATCACTCATGAGGACCGACGACCCGTTCATTCAATCCGCCCAGGAAACGGACCGCGTGAGGATCTCGTGCGTTTTGTACTTGATGACCATTTCATAAAGGATGGGATTTCATAAAAGCGCCATAAACGTGCAGGGTGAGCGTTCGGCTCGTATCAATAGACCATTTGCTGTCTCACCCAAGCATCAAGGAGAATCCAGGGATTGGTGTTCCACGCGCCACACGCGCACGCCTTTCCTGTATAAAAGATTCGAAGTAAATAACCAAAAGAAAGCATTGACAAACGCGCGTGCAAGATGCCATTTGTTTTAGATTTTTGCTTTGGAAAAGTTACTACTGCTGAGGCCAGCACGTGCGGCGCGTGGAACACCAATCCCTGCATTCTCCTTGATGCTTGGGTAAGACAGCAATAGGTCTATTGGTGCTTCACTGATTGATACGCTGCGTCAGAAACTCAATCGCTGCGTCAGAAGCACAAGCGAATAATTTGTGTTGTTGCTATCCCCGTGGATTTAGACCTCAACTTTGCCGCAATAGGGGCGCAGAGGTTGGATCATCCCAACCGGGCAGTACAATTAATTTCTTTTCTAACCTTACGGAAATTCAAGATGAACTCTCAAGAACGGGCTCCTGTTGTACATGGAGCTTGCAGTTGTCGCGCTCTATTTACGCACCATAGCTTGTTCCGTGGAAGCTCCCGCGATTCCTGCCACGTTCCACGGATGTTGTAGCGGCGTGCGTTTGTTTCATCACTACCGCGCGGTGCATGCGTTAAACACGCCAGGTTCGCGATCCTGGTGTACGGGCGATATCGTGCCAACTCGTCGAAGAAGCCACAATTAGCGAGCCAGTCCCTCCGCCTGAACGCTAGTACAACTTATACGAGTTCGTTTCGTGATTTTCGCCATTTATTCTCGACAAGAAAAGACGTGATGAACAAATCTTCGCTCTTTCAACATATGAAAAACCGGAATTGGCATTAAAACAAACGCACTGCATCACGTGGCGTGATGTCACGTGGCACCAGGACTCGACACCGTGACGTCAGGGTGTCACATGACCATTGTCTCGAGACCACTTGACCACCGTCTCGCGACCACGTGACCACCGTGCCAAAAGAGATGCATCTCCTTTAGAAGCAGCCAGAGGGAAGGCGCAGTTCTTTTAGAAACACCGAGAATGCGAAGCTCTACAGTGTACACCCTTCCGTGCGGTACGTTCATGAAAACGCTCGAAACTACAACTGAAGGTTCGCATCATGTAGTCTCGTTTGTTCAGATTTGGAAACTACACACGCTACGGACGTCCGGTCTTCCCACTAGAACCAAACGGACGAACAGACGCCTCCTCTCCACTGTGATATGTAAGAACAGAAACCAGCTCGAGTGAAACTAAACAAAAACTCGGGCACTCGGCAATTGTCGCTCTTACTTTACTGGCAATTTTGAGGCACGCCTCACGTTCCCAGGCCACACAAACAAGCGAACAAACAAACACAACGATAAAGACAGTGTCAACAAGCAGGATCGCCATGGCAACCAGCCACCGCGAGAGTACGGCGACCGGGAGCGTCTGTGGTTGCGTGCATGTCCGAAAGAGAAGAGGCAGGGAGGAAATCATTTTACTGATTACACCGACCGTCGCGGGCGTGCAGGCCAACGGCTTCTCCTAATTAACGGATGTCCTTGTTCCACGGAGAGTGCCGCCATCCGATGCGACTGTGGCTCCCGTACAGTCACGTACAGAGGCGAGTTGCAGCGAATACGGCGAGATACTGAAGGAGAGGAGGACATGAGAGCGCGCGGGAACGTCAAAGCGCCGAGCTCTGATTGGAGGGATTGGCGGGCGGACACAAAGGATTGCCGCCTCTGTCTCTATACTCACTGTTCGAACGCCTTCGAACGCCGAACGCCAGCATCCGACGTTCGAAGGCGAGACACTGCGCGAGGAGGAGCAGACGACACTCTTGTTCGCTCTTATTGGAGAAAGAGAGCGGCTAAAGACAAAACCAGCTAGCCTTTGCATTTACCCCTAATCCTTCCAATTAGAGCTACACTCTAAAAAAGCCCGTGCGTCTACTTTCCGGCTCAACACTCGGAGAGTCAATCACCGCAACTTACGGAGGCAGCTCAGCGAATGGCAATGCCGAAACATAAATGTTGAGACCAAGAAACGCAGTCTGAGTTGGGACAGTAAGCAATGCAAAACGTCACGCTTGCATCGCTTAATGTCACAACTCAGACTGCGTTTTTTGGTCTCAACATATGTTTCGGCATCGTCATTCGCTGAGCTGCCTCCGTACGTTGCGGTGATTGCTCTCCGAGTGTTGTGCGGGAAAGTAGACGCACTGGATTTTTTAGAGTCGCTCTGACGTCCTCGCGCGCTTTCATCACCTCTTCTCCCTTAGTTTCTCCCCGTATTCGGTCCGCGATGAAGGAGGTCCAACGTCGCGCCACGTCCCCGTCCTTCCGATCCTCGAGTCGCCGCCGCTCGGTCTTTCTTTACCTTAGTGTATACGAGACAGCGCGCTGTTGTTCGGTCGTGTCTGATTACCCGGCATTCGGTATCTCTTCTGTCGCCACGGGCCAGACCAGAACGTCTATTAAAAGATTAGCTAGTGCACCGTGGCCACGTCAATGCCCGTAATTTTCTCTTTCTTTCTTTTTTTTTTTCCACGTCATCTTTATGCCCGGGACCCTCGAGGAGCTCAATGGCGGAAAGGTAGTCATTATTTTTTTTTTTTTTTTTTTTTTGCGGAGCATAAGGTTTGCTTCGAGTGCTATTGGCAAGCGTGGTCGCTTTGCCGGATTACATCGGGATTTCGGAAGCCCGTCATTTCGCGGAGCACGGAGTACGGTTTCCGGAGTTTCCTTTGGCCGGGCACGTGGCTGTCTTCCTTCGGCTTTAAAACTGAATATTACTTAGTTTTTTTGGATACGAGAGTGCGCTGCGAAATTTCTGAAACAATTTTCTTCTTCGTTTTTTTTTATTTTTTATCGTAGGCTTTTTTTGCGTTATGCTTAGCTGCTTTCGGTTTTCTTCCTTAATGTAAAGTCGGCGCTTTTCTTTCTTTTTTTTTTTCGGTGCCGCAAATGTAAATGTTGACAGCCGTGGTTCTTAAAGATTCTGTCTGAGATCTCAAGGTCCATTTCCTTCTCGTCACCATTCCTGCTGCTGTGCGTCGAAATAACTTATCTTTTGGGGTTTTGCGAAAGTCAAGATAATATTCGAAGATTACTCGTTCGGAAGAAACGGATTGCCGTCGAACCATTCTACTTGCGCGAATCCAACACGGCATTTCACAACTTTGAGGTTAGGCTCTTAGGCCTGTTCTACTGCCTTAAATAGAATCTGCTTGGGAGTAACTACTGTAAACGACTTAATTTTCGCGAGGACCTAATTTTCTTGAATTTCGCGAATCGCCTACAATTCGCGAAAAATAGGTCCCGCGAACAATTTCGGTAAAATTTAAACACATTGGAGTCTATATTGACATCCCGCCGCGTCGCGAAAATTAGAACCCACGAAATAATCCAAAACTTCAGCTTTTACCTAAATCGCGAAATATTGAGCCCGCGAAAAATAAGTCGCTTACAGTAGTCATTTACTCGACATTTCGTTCGATTGTCTTTCGCCACCCACCTTCAAACTGGACCGTTTGAAGGTGGGTGGACGCAATCCTCTTAATTGCCCCCTTTATCTCTATCGGCGCAATGGCAACCGCTTCTCGAGTTCATTAGTGGGAACTGCTGTGTTCAGCTTTGTGTATTGACAGTTGAATGCAGTACGCCTTTTTGTCTTATCCGTCGTTCGGTATAACCGATCTTGGCTCATTTACGCTAACCATAGTGGAAGTTTTCCTTTTGATGGGGACACTCGGAGAGTCCTTGTCTAATTCTAGACGTGATCGGCTCCTCAGCATCAGTTCACTCATTCATCCTCATCTTTCTGTTCTTTACTGTCACCCAACCTCTCATGCCCTTTCAGGCGCTCAAAGCCACGGAATTTCGGAAACAAAACAAAACAAAAATGAAGGACTTACGGAGAGGTTAGTCTGGGCTTCATGAGCTAGACCGTTTTGCCCGGGAAGCAGGGATACTCAATTTGCCCGTTCTTTCCGCGACAACGCCACAGCCGCGATAACGCCACGAGGCGACTGCAGTAGCGCATTAGGCCGCACGGCAGCAGCTCTCTCCTGGATGCCGTGCAAAGCCTCTTGGAGGCCGACCCATTCATTTTACGCCCGCTTCTTACAGGCTCGCGCACTTTTGCTCGTGCAAAGCGCCCCCCCCCCCCTCCTCCTCGCTCCGTTCCGAGCAGTCCCGTGTCTCGAGGGGACCCGACGAAAAGACCAAGGCGTCTAGGTCGGTTCTAAAACGCTGCATTGCATGTTAGTTCGTGTAAAACGTAACCTAGGGAAAAAGAGCCGCGAATTATCACGCGATTCAGGTCCGAGGACGCCCGAATTTTGTTTCCAGCGTGAAACTCGCGTGTGTGCGCACTTCATACCTGAGTCTGTGTGTGTCTGGGGAAAGGGGGGAGGGGGGGGGCGTATTCCGGCTGCCACGTTAGAAAGTGTCGCGCCCCCATGCAGGCGCCACACTTTCGAACTATCTTCCTCTCCCCGGGGGTTTGCACACCACGCGCGTAATTAATTTCCAGAAGAATTATAAAGCAGATACTGAATGATGTATTTTGTCAGCGCCAAAACAAAACAAAAAAGAGAGGGAGGGGAGTTGGAGGGGAGGGAAAGGAGCATTCCCTGACGCTCGTATCTTTAATGGTCCTACCGGTCGTCTAAATTTATGCGAACTTATTATGTAGATTCGCTCGGTGGGCGTCGGTATTGGGCGCAAACTCGAATTTATAGCGAGCCACTCGACGCGGAAGGAAGCTCGTTCCACGGTCCCGGCAGAGCGAGACCGCGAGCGTAGATTCAAACCCGAACAGGCGAGCTGTGTGTACGGTTGAAGAGACACGCCGCGCGTTGGTATTCCAGCCGACCGCTGTTTGTTGATTCAGTCTTCGGCGAGTTCCTTCGCCGCCTTTCCATCCCGGAGTTTGTATCCCTTCAAAATGGAGCGTGCAATGACGTCCCTGCACACGGTTTCAGCGTTTCCCTGACAAGCAACGCGGACATGCGTACGGAGCGGCCCGGTTTTGCGCTAAATTCTACGGATCTCAGGAAACCGGCCATGCGTAGCAGAGTCGAAAGAAACCTTCGAAAATAGCGAGACGAAGGAATTCTTTCCGCATGCTGAACCAAATTGGAAAAAGCTCTTAGATGTTGCCGAGAAAGGCATGTCATTTATTGTTTCCCCTTTGATCCCATTTGTCGGTGATGGAACTCACTTGCCGCCATGACGAATCATTTTTTTTATGCGGAGAAGCAAACAATGTAGAGGCTGTAAAAACTAAAACGACCAGCAAACATAAGGTACATCTCTTGAGTTGAATGAAATGCCTTCTCCAATATAAGTAGGACTTCTATCACCCACCGCCCGCGCGGACCTTAAAGGAACATCAAAGGTAACTGAAAGTGATGGACTCCTAAAACCTCTAGCACGCAAAACAAAACCAGTTCACAGTTCTAATAAGCTTCCAGTTTGATGCGCTCGTGCTATTCTTGGAAGGTCATCCTCCCGAGGAACGAAATGAGGAAAGCTGACAGCAAAATCAACTTGAAATGCGAAATAGCGGAAAAAGGGCGCCGGCTCTGTCGTGTTCGTGCTTTCTGTACAGGCATAGCCATTATAAGCTGGTAATGTGGACTATCACTACTAAGAACACGCCAATGAGGGTGCGGCGTCATTGGAACTTCGCATGTTATTAATGCGAAAGCATTAACTGTCCCGTGGAGCGAGCCGACGTCATCAGCTTTGAAACAGCGCCAAACGGCACCTTAAATCCTTTCTCCAAGTGAAGCCAGCTCCCAGATATGAGCGGAGTAAAGCTGATGGATTTCGGCTTCGGTCCCATTGGCTGGCGCGCGTCGACGAGGCTCCCATTGGCCGCTGCGCGTCAGTTTCAACGACCGCCACCCCATGGCGCTGCGTGTCCGCGAGGCAGCGGCTCCACCGCTCCGCGCCCAAGGCCAGCTCACTGAGACTGTCGGCTCAAGTGCGCCGCAGACTAAAGAAGGGAGCGGAAGAGCGGCGTGCATGCTTTCGGATTCACAACTCATAAGAAGTGCTTAGGTGTACCTCAAGCCTTTTTTCAGTTCTGCGCGATGAGTGCACCTTGCCTTACCTTGCGACCGCCTGCCCGCACTTGGCGCTGGCTTGAGTGTATTCGAACTAGGCAGTTAATTCTGGCGCCGGCTAAAAACCTTCTTTACACAATCAAGATGTGCCAGATGGTAGTCGTGTTGCACGTCTCCTCCGCGTGTCACGGGTAAGGATCCCTACCTAAAAACCCAATATAACTTTTCACTATTTGGATTATGGAACTGGAAATCTAACTGAAACTGTTTCTGGAAACCTGAAATCCAAAGTGCAGACAAAGGAATTCTTTCTGAAAACCTGAAATCCAGATGGAATCCAGGTATATTTCCACTTGCAAAATTCAGATGGCGATAAGTTATACTGGCTTTTTCGGTAGGTATAGGTGCCAGCCGTTGCTCTAAAGGCCCATACGCACATTCGCTTTTGAGCGTGATGCGTTCAGTTGCGGCAGGCGGACACCGAGCGTTGCAAAGAGCGTTTGCGCCAAGCTTGTACACACAGTTGCGTTGACACGCAGTCGAGCGCAGTCAAAGGCCAATAGGAACGGGCTATCGTCCCTAGCGGCTCACCAATAGTATGGTGCCTGGAACTCGTCTCCGACTGTAAGTGGTCCCTAGATTTCCACCTTACGACGTCATAGAAGTGTCATGCTGTCGCCGGTCGCGACCCTGGCGGTCTCCCAGCAGCTGTGGTGGATGTGGCAGACGCCTGTTTTGCTGCAGCTCGCTCTTCACTTCGACAGTCCACGGAAGCTACAGCAGCCGGAAGTTGGGACGCCGTGACGACAGCGACACTCGCGTTCGCTTGTGGTTTTCGGCAGCATTTCTACGACCAACCGCCAGGATCGCGACATCCGACAGCATGACCCTCCGGCTTCTGTGACGTCATTTGTTGCCACTTCGGGACCACTTTTGATGTATGGGCAACAGAAGACGCTAAACACACCAGTCGGAGACGCGCAACAAGGAACCATACCAATAGGAAGCGAAATCCACGGCAACGTGGGGGCGTCCGGCAACAGCGTACAAATGTTCGATCTTGGGAGAATCTCGCTGGCTTCTACGACATTTTGTGAAGCTTGAACCATCGCAGCCTCGGAAAAAGCAGTCATTACCGCTTCCCAAAACGAAACAACAAGTTCTGCGAGCGGAGAACCGGATACGCCTCTCCGAGTGGCGCGATCGAACACGTGATCCTTCTTTCCTTTCTCGGCTTCTGATTGGTCTAACGCAACCCGCCGCCGCTACTGCTGCGTCCAAAGTTGAGCTGGTATCTACTCCCTTGCTGTTCTTTGCGAGGCGTTGCGCGACGCCGCGCGCGTCGAACCGCTATCAACCGCTTCTGGCCGCAAGGACGCCGTTCTGCACTCAAACGCGTTGAAACGTAAATGTGTGTACTTGAGCGTTTTGTGCGTGCGACTCCCAGCTTGTAGTCCTTTCCAGGGGTTTATTCAGGATTGTCAACCTGTGAATGGGGTTGGGGGGGGGGGGGGGCACCTTTGCCTGGGGGTTGTATTGGGAGTTGGGGAGGGGGGTGTACAAATGGCTAGTCCTTTCGTAATTCTAAGGTGTTGTTCCGTACCGTTGACGTGTCTACGTACACTGAACACTTCCACACAAAAATAAATATAGTTGACAAATTGTACGAGTGTGTAACCGTCTTACACAAAACGTAAGGCTCTGTCTTGGTCTTGGTTTGCTATGTAATAAAGTTAAGACGCTTTAGTGCATTTCTAAAGACAACGGGGCGCGAGTAGGTTCGACGGAATTCGTAGATTTCTATTATCGGGGGATACTTGACCTTCATAGATTCTGGCAGTGGTCAGATCGGGGCTGGCAGTGCCCGGTTCGACCTTTGAAGTGATGAGTTCCTAGATAAAGACCTGCTAATTACTTTTTTCCTAAGATGTCACCACAGTTTGGCGCCCAAGAAACAGGCCAATGTAAACAGGAACCAGACCTAGAGTACCGCAAGCGACGGGCCCTGATAATGGAAAGTGGATGAAACCTGCCGATACGACAGAGTTGGGCAGTGAAGACGAGGTGGCTTCGGCATAAGTTTGACGAACTGATGAGCTTCCAGCTGTGAAGCGTGCTTTGCCCGTACCAACTTCACTAGATTAGCTCAGTTACGGAACTGCCCATAGACGCCTACTTCCACGAGCAGTACTCCTTTCTCCCCACAGCCAGCCACCCGTCGTTCGACGCGCCACCGTTTCGGCACCGGCTGCTATGGTAACTGAGGTGTATGCACTCTATGGAATAGATATGTTTCGAAGCGAAGCGTCTAGGTGGCGTTTTACCGCACTCTATGGAACACGCAGTTTTGAAACAAAGAATATGATGGCGCTTCAAACGACGGAAGGCAGACTGAAAGGACTGAGAGGGGAGGGGGAGTTTCACAACTAAGGTAATCTAGTAACGCTGGTCCGTACGTACGGTCACGGTGGAACCACGTGCTGCCTCGTGTTTCCTGCCGTCGGAGAACCTTCTACAATAATATCTCGATTGTGTTTTCAAAACAGCGGTCTTCCCGACATTCGGATAAGGACAACGGTGCAAACACATTGTTTCTATACAAACCTAAAAGAAATGGGGAGATGACAGCGCGCGGGAGGACGTGAAAGCGCTGAGCTCTGATTGGAAGGATTAGTGGGTGGACGCAAAGGCTAGCTGCCTTTCTTTCTACCCACTGTCTCCCTTCCAATAAGAGCGAAGAAGTGCGTCGTCTGGTTCTTACGCAGTCCCTATCGTTCAAACTCCGGCGTCCGGCGTTCGGCGAACACTGGGCCTAGAGACAAATGCAGCTTGACTTCGCGCATCCCCACTAATCCTTCCAATCTGAGCACGGCGCTTTGACGTCCCCGCGCGATCTCATCTCTCCCTCAGTTTTTCTCCCCATTGTTTTGGAATATGTTAATCAATCTCTTTTTTGCAAAATATACCCTTCTAAAACTGTGCGAGAAAATCCCCTAGCCTCCTGAGCCTTCTCACAACCGAAAAACACCTTGGTTACACAAGATCCCTGCTCCCCGAAAGCGGCTTTCCCTTGCGCACCGGAGTGCCGCAGTGAAGAGCACCTCTTCGCGGGCCCCTCAACACGACGCCGCATCGTTCGGCCGCTTTTCAGTCACGTCGTTGGTTAGTCGCGTAGTTAATTAACCAAACTGAACCTGGAGGGCCGCTGTCGTCTTGCGCAGTCCGCGAGCGAAGGGAAAGCCCGGAGCTAGGTAGCGGCCCCGCCTACACAGATCCGCGGCAGCCGTAGAAAAAGGGAGCACAGCACCGCTGTGCTCACCAAAGTGGCCTTGCGCCGCGTAAATAAGGAGCCTTTCTGCGGGCGCCGACACGTTAATGAAGTACCCGCCATCCTGATGCTCGCCGCCCCTTTTAGGACTATTTTTCGGAACTGTTGCGAAGTAGTTTCTACGCCTCCCAGCTGCTGCAACCAAGGGGGGAAGGGTTTGCATGCTATGAGCCGTATAAGCACCTAAACTTTCTAGTGTTCATTTGCTTTTCATTTTATCAAAAATGCGCAAATGTTGTTGTTGTTGTTGTTGTTGTTGTTGTTGTTGTTTTACGCGTATTGAAAGAAACTGCGAGACTCCCCCCGAGCAGAGGTGGTGCTGGCGTCCATGCTTCTGAGAACTCACTATAATATCCGGGATTAAGCCGACTCAGAAAATCCTGTATCGTAATGAAAGGAGAAAGTGGGCTCCCGAAAAAGAATTTGGCACCCCGCGGAGCGAAGGAGCCTCGTGGTCCCGGGCAACAGCGGAAGGTGTCTGGAGTACGGGGAAAATTGCCGATCTAACCGGATTAGTGAGCCTTTGACAATTGCGCCGGGAGATTGGCCTGGATCGTCACCGATCCTGTCTAAGCGCCGAACTCGCGGCGGGGTGTTTCTCTCTGCAGGGGCACCACGCTGCGCCTAGTAATCTCCACCTTTCGCGTGTCTTCTGGTTCGTTCGATCGTTAGAAGCATAATGTCGCCCGCGAAGGTCTTTTTTAACGCCTCTTCATTCTGCAAAACCACACGCCTTGTGTAGGGCGTAATGAGACAGCGCAAAACCACAGCCGAGACAGACGAACACACAGGCGTACAACCAGCTGGGTCGTGTATAGTGATTAGCCCTACTTTCTGCCTTATCGCACGCCCTGCGTGATTTTCTCCGATTGTAGCAATGCGACGAGATCCTGGGGGAGAGGAGAAAACGAGAGGGGGCGTCAGAACATCGAGCTCTGGTTCTAATGATTGGTGAGTAGACGCAAAGCTAGCTGCCTTTGTCTCTGCTCACACTTAGAACGCGTTCGATTGCCAAACGCCGGCGTCCATCGTTCCGCGTTCGAGTTAGAACGTGCTAAAAAGTGAGCAGGTGACAAAGATGGCTATATTCCATCTCACAAGCATCTGTAGTGCAGACAAAGGCATGGACACGAGGCGTGGCTTTGCAAAGAGCCTTCTCTGCGCGAGTTCGGTACGCACAAAAACATTCTGCTGAGTTTGGCTCAGGCGCCAGTGCCTTCGTCTATACTACAGACATTTGTGAGTTGCAGTATGCGGACGGCAAGTCGTCTGCTACTTTGCGGGGTGGTGGTGACGTCAGAAAGACGCCGAGCTCTGATTGGCTCTGATTGAAAGGATAGTGGGTAGACCTCAAAGGCAGTTTGCTTTGAGGTCTGCCCACTATCCTTCCATCAGGAGCCAATCAGAGCTCGGCGTCTTTCTGACGTCACCACCACCCTCGGAAAAGTAGCAGACGAACTTTCGCTCCGCATAGCTTGACATCTACCCACTAATCATTCCAGTCAGAGCTCGTCGTTCTGACGTTCACGCTCGCTCTCGTCTCCTTGTTTCCCTCAGTTTCTCGCCGCATAGGAGTTTAGAAATGGGAGTCGCGATAAAACATTGGTGGCCCATGTGCTTCGCAGCTTGAAACCTCCCGCCGCTCGCGATAGTAAAGCGTAGGCTTCAGCCAAGCGCTACAACGTGTTATGCTCCGTGTATGGTGATCAGCGCCTCTCAAAATGATGAGTGCGGCTATAGTTATGACTGTGGTCATAAATTTCATGTTGGGGCTTGCGTCGATCTTATCGAGCAGTACCACCAATTGCAGTACCCTCAACCATTCGAGTAGTGAATCATTTTTCGAGCATTGGGTGGCTTGATTAAACCAGACCACTGTCGGGTTCATACGAGGAGGCGACATCCCGCGGCGTAAACGTGAAGCGGAGAAACGAGACGTTCGCCGTACCTCTCCACACCTGCGCGAAACAGAGGTATGGTAACGGAGAGCGCATTCATTCGAGTTTCCGATGTTGGGATAAATTGCCCATCAGATCTGCGCGTCACCCGGGAAAAGTTCCTGGGGAGACAAAATTTCCGGGGCACACTGCTGCACACAGTTACTCTTCCGTATTTACGTCCCACTCAATTGAGCGAATGGTGTTCATGTCACACTTTGACGTCACTTGACACTGAGACGTCACGTGATACTAAATTACCGCTAAATGTCTCCGCTAAATTTAGCGGAAAAACTGTGACGTCGGGTTCCCGCAAACTTTACCGGTCCGCGACGTACGTAGACAGACGGGATACGCTGCGAAACCTCGCCAGTAATGACGGCTTGAGCAGTAAAAACTGGTCGAGGGAGCGAAACGTCAGTCTGGCTTTATCGTCCACAGCTGTTCCGACATAGTGACTGTAGGGAATGCTCCTCCGCTCACAAAACAAATTATTTCGCACAAATGTTCAATGCGCTTAGCTGCATTTGGCATTCGACGGAGGTTATTTTTGGTGGGCGCGCCCATGACGTCATTTCACTTTGGGAAGTCTGGGGTGTCGCCTCTCCTGCATGCAGTTCACATTTAGCGAGGCACCACAAACATTGCGCCCCTGTTTTACGCGCTCTACGGAAGAAATCTGATATGTAGGTCTCTGCGACCTGGGACAATTCGCGCACATCTTGTTGCAGTGCGTGGCGCACCGACGAGAGGGATAACTGTCTTTCCTATTCGAGAATGCGCGATGAGCTGCATGATCAAAGTCGGGTCACTGAAGCGACTGTCAAATACAATGTTTAACTGCCTCTAAAAAAAATAGTTGAGGTTTGGCATAACGAGCTCTGCGTCAACATCGCAATGTACGGATCCCACCCAGTATTGAGGTATCGGTGATTCAGATGACGCCATCGTCTTCAGCAGGGTTCCGTGAACAATCCGTCTCTACCGGGCATTTTTCAGTCACTGAAGTTACCCGCCCGAATTAGCTGGGACATACGCCGGCAAGTCGAATAAGTTTGGCTATTTCGATATCATTGCTTGTCCATTTCATAGACACGATACGTCCGAGATTTTGTACTGCGGCTATTTCGATATCATTGTTTTTCCATTTCATAGACACGATACGTCCGAGATTTTGTACTGCATTAGATTGATAAGATGTTACTCGTAATCAATATTTAAGGGCGATAGTTTACATTTTTCACGACTTCGCCTCGAAGTATTTAGGTCGATGATTTAAATTCCTGCAAGTACTGAAACATTTTTTTTAAATAAAACTTCAATGACTATTGTCTCTGATGAGCTCATTTCTTTCATCACACGCGAATGAGGGAGACACAGAAGGTTACGTAAGCAACAGATATCATCGAATAGATAGCTCAGAGGTATACTTGCGGTGTAGGTTCCTTGAAATGTACACACAAAAATTACAAGCCTCGAGAGTAGCGTTTTATAGTGTCCTGAAATATTCAGACCGGGACTGAAATCTAGACAACCTGTTTAAAGTATAGTACTCCGCCGTGTTCTTTGTGGTCTCCGATTTCTATGAATTTGTTTTGAACACACCAACACAGATCCCTGAAGTAGTATCCCAAATATTAGGCTAAAATAATATTTCTTTCGCGAAGTTATCGAATTTACAATTTTGGTCCCCATCGTGTTTTTTAGTCTTAAAGTCTCTACTGGAAACAACGAAGTGGCGACAGCGGCAGGCAGGGGGTTTACTCTTTAAACTGTAGGATTTGTTCCCAAGGGATTACAAGTAGTTTCATTGTTTCAAATTAATGCTTCGGAAGCTCGCTCCAGCACCCGCGCAGCAGCACGAAACAAATGCTGGGCATAGTTAAGTTTTTAGACTGCCCGCTCGACTGGCGAGCTTGCCTGCCGCTGACGTCACGGCACTAAAAAGTGCGGGCATATTTGAATGTTGGTTTCAGCATCATTTCCATTTGCCGATTTCGCAATAACGATTTTGAATTTTGCGATACTGAATAGCATATTCAAAAGGGTAAAGGCTGTTTCAGACATCTGCCACGAGCGCGTTATCTACGACTGCGTCCGTTGTGACCGGAGCGACCGGAGCAACCGCTCTGCGCCGCTCGTACACGCACCTGCAACCGCAACAACAAGCGCAGCGGGTCGTCAGCATGGCGACCGCTTCTACGCCGCCGCCAGCTGTTTCAGCGGTGCCTCTAAAAAGAATCGGACGCGCTGCCACTCACTGGCGTAACAGAAAATAGACACAGTTTTCTATAACCCTAATTTTTATTTTTTAAGGATAAATTTAAAAAGTAGAGTGGATGAAAAAAAAAAAAGATGCAGTACGTTGTCTTGGACGATCACGACTTTAATACACGACTTTGCCAACAGTACAAATCTCGCCACACGCCTTTTCTACGGTTACAAAATACGATGTAATCTTAGCAGCGATATAGCAACGTAGAAATATAATTTCGTGATCACATAGACGTTGCGAGCGTTCAGGATTGCTAACACTAATAATTTTTCTAGGGTGGTAAAAACGTGTGAAAATTTGCATCCTTCATATGTTACGCACCAGTAATACCTTAAACTTGAGCACACGCATGGAATGCGCAAAGTAAGAAATCCGGGCGATGTTCGAGGACACGAATGCTAAGAAAGCACCACCGTAATCGATATCTGAACGAACACGACGGCACGGGCGTTTCTGCTGTCTTGAGAGTGCCGCCGCGACATCGCCGCACGAGTAGATGAATCTTCCCTTCTAGTATGTGCTGGGTTATCATATCGACACACGAAGAAAATTCACAGTCAAGGATAGCGCTCGTACGCTAAACGATAAGCTTCCACCACGCCAACCACGTCGACGATCACCACCGACGCCATGTTAGCAGAACCGTGACCGGCATGCAACGCGCGCGGCCGAGCTCTGCTCGACCTGTGATTGACCTGTCGGTGCGGTCGCTCCCGTCGTTCTCGAACGTAGCGAAAAAGTTCAGCCCGGCTCAACTCCTTGCGTTGTGAACGAACACGAACGAAACGACCGTTTGGCGCTTCGTTGCTATGGCCACTCGTCGTTCCAACCGGTTGCATTCGTTCGTAAGCATAGTGGTCGCTCCGAACGCAGCTGTGTGAATGGGCCTCAAAGGCCGGGGATTCAGAAAATATAGTTAGTTAGGGTAGCTAAAAAAATCGCCGGAGTCCCCCTTTAAACGTATCTATGCAGAGAAACCAGCCATTCAATGTGAATTTTACGCGTATTCGCGTGGCGACTCCTCCACATTACCCCTCCCTGTTTCTGGTCAGCGAGTTGAACAAAGTTGCGGACATCCATTGCACCATACTCCCGCCGCAGAGTGGCAGACGTCTGCGTCTTCTTTAAGGAACTGGGCTTCAGGTGAAGAAAATCTCCTCTAGCCTTGTCTGAACTTCCCGAAGCTATCAAAACCGGCGGAGTTTCGGGCAAACCCACTGGCAGGAAAACATCAATTTTAAAAAAGCGACGACGGTGTCTCAATTTTCCCGAAAATGTGTGTTTTTCTTGCTTCGTCGCTTTCGTCTCGTCTTCTATTTTCGAGCAAGCGGGCAGCAATCTTTCAAACCTGATGAGGTTTTGCGATGCTGTTAGAGTTGCTATATTTTGTGTGTGTTTTTAACTACCTCTCATTTCTGCTCTCTCACTTTTTCTTTTTTAGTAGCAGTAGTAGTAGTAGTAGTACTAGTAAGCCGTGTTTTCTGCGCGACGGAAAACAAGGCTTTGAGTCTGCCTTCCGAGTAACGCCTTTGGAACGAAGCTTCTTCCGCATTGCGTAGGACATGACCTCTGCGTGCCCGAACACAACCAGGAAAGCCGCCTGTTGTGCACGCGACCGCTTATTTCGACCGGTTCACTTTGCCTATTTGGGACCATTTCGCGCTTTGAGAAGCGCCAATTTTACTTATAGCCGCTGACGAGGAACAACGTTTCAATGAAACCCTTTTCGTGCGGCGAGATTTCGAAATAGACTACCCGGCACCCACTTGGAGTACTTGCTTCAGCTAAAACGCAATTACACATCGCGTTTTTTTTTTTTTTGTGATTACGCGCAGCAAGTATTAGCGAAGGCCCGCGGGGGGGGGGGGGGGGGGCAGCATTTTCATCTTTGACGTTAGATGGGGCGACGATTGAAGAAGAGGGAGGTGTCTTAAGAAGGCCAAAAAGGGGTCCCAAATTTCACTTGGTGTTCGTGCCTCTCCCGGCAGGGGCACTGTCGGTTTTGGGCTCCCGCGCAGGCAGGGTCGCCTTGAATACGCTTGAGCGAATAGGACGATTCCTCGAGCCCTTGTCGCGTTTCTCATCTTGCGGCGTTTGCGAGAAATGCGAGCGACCCTTCGACACACTTGTTCCATGGAGGGGCGGCGCCCTTCAGACACCTCTTTTTCTTATCGGGCGATAACTGGCGCCACCTATCCCAAAATAAATTATGATTCTTCCATTGCCGCTTCGCGCACCTGTTTGTCCTGGAACAGAGCAGCATGTTGGAGCGTACATGATTGAGAAGGAACGCTTCTCCGTACTTGGAGAAGATTCGAGTTTACTGTTACCCCGAGCGTAAAAGATAAGGAGGCCAGAATGGGCATTGCCGAGTTAGCCTCGGCCTAGCTCGCTCCCGAACATTCGAACATTCTAGGTCGAATATTCGAGATACCGAGGGTAATAGATGAGGAGTCCATCGCAGTCTTGCCGATTCACTCGGACTCTCCCGATGACGACGCACTCTCACAGTCTTGCTCCATCCAGCTGGCACGCCGACGCCGCGACGTTCTCTGCTGCTGTTTCGACACTCATTCCTTCTTTTGTATGTGGCACAAGTTCGCCGATTAAACCTTTATTTTCACTTTACGGTCGTCGAACTTTTTTCATCCGCGACAATTGTATATGATACTGTTTCACAAGACCACTCGAAAAAAATAACTGACGTGTTGCAGTTTTTTTTTTTTAATAAGAAAGTTTTTGTATATAATTTTCTTTACGGTGCCTAATGCAACCCAAAATAGCGAACTTTTCGTGACACTATTGTGCCCGAAACTCCTGCAAGTAATATGTTCGTTTTGTGCATCCGTGGATGACCAGCCATGCGTCTCTCATCTTTTCTTCCCATTGTGTTTTTTTTTTTTTTTGCTTTCATTATTTATCAGAGGAATCATGCACACACCGTGACACACGTTACCGACCGGTGATCGTAAATTACTGCCAATGTCGTCCCTCTTTTTTTTTTAGAAGCAGGAGGCTATTTAGCAATTTTTTTTGGCTCATTAAAAAGCCTCCCGTACGGTCTCCAACCTCGATAGTAAAACTCTGTGTTGGGGGTAAGATGCCGCAGAGTAAAATGCCACAGAGGGCCCAATGCGGCCAACAGCTCGTGGCAGGGATCAACGACGCCGGAGGGAAGTCAGTCTGTACGCCGCCTCGTTCGGAAGAGAACAGCGCACGTGAACCCCGAGTGTCCGTGCTCCGAGAAGGTCGGCGCGAATGCTCCCGCGTGGTCCCCGCGATCGCAATTAGCCGGCACAGCAGCCAGGTGGAGCGCTCCTCCAGCAGAGACCTCGACGCCCGCTCGAGCGCGCCATGTCGGAGATGAACGCCTGGATCGTGGCGGGCATCCCCAGGCCTCGAGGGCCCCTGGTCGGCCGTGCTTCTTCGATCCCCAGAGACTCGTTAGCGGGACAGCCTTGCCAGGCTCAGTGAAAGCTAGGCTAATTCGCGACCGCGCTGTTTGCCGCTACGGCCGTTCCAGGCGCCATGTCTCCCGAGGGGTTAGAGTCCGTGTCTGTGCTCGCTTCTCTCGCCTCGCCTAGAGAACTGCTGCTGCCACAGCTGTTGTGCGGCTGTGGTGGCGCTTCTATTTTTATTTCGACGAATTTTGACTCGTGGTTGAGTCGCGGTACCGTGCTGCTGGCTCGTCTGTTAAGCATATTGATCGGTTTTTGCGTGCTGCTCTGCCACTGAACTGGAGTGCAGTCACGGTCCAGAGCATAATAGTATGAAGGCTCATGGTTGTTTTGAATTATAAGTGCTCTCGGAGAAGAAAAAAAAGAAAAAATGAAGTTATCGCAAGTTCTTCAGTTAGCTTCTGTTTATTCGTCGATCATGTTTCTCGCAACTTGAATGTACCAAATTATGGAAAAGTTTAATTCATCTCTCGCTGTTCCCGCTTAGGTTCCCACCACTGCTAGTCTTTGAGATACCCCGGTATACGACGGCTGATTTCAATTGCGTCCTCCCCCGCGCCAAAAAAATAAAAATAAATAAAATGTATACCTGTGCAGTTCGATGCATCGATCCTCTAAAGCCGCAGTCGCACTGCCAATGCATCATCATAAAAAAAATGCAGTGTGCAGCCAGCCACTTTCTGTGTAGACAGCGGGACACAAGGAAGGCCTCAGACAGTGCAGACATGCTTCAGAAATGCGACAGACGTGTACGCAGATGTCACCGTGTCTTCAGCGAGTGTCTTTGCACGATGTCCGAGCAGAGGGACTGCGGCCTAACGCAATCCTTGGCGTTGAACCCGAGTCCCGTCACTCCCCGTTAAAGTGTGAGTTCAAAAGATGCGATCTGTCTTTCGATATAGTCGCGTAATGCCGGGCTTACGGTTTTCGCCATTCGCCTCCAGTGGGAACACTTTTCAAGCTCCTATTCAACCGCGTCCGAATGCCCCAACCAGTCTCCATGGCTGATGGTCGCAGCCGGTAGTCAATCTCCGATGAGCAAGAAAACATGCTACCACTGATTCTTGCTTGTTCGTCGCGGAAGAAGGGGGTTCTGCTGAATTCGGGAAGATGGCGCCACAAACGCTACATCGAATGATTCTCGAAAACGATTAAAGGCTTTTGACACATTTACTAATGTGTAGGCGACGATATTCATAAAATTCAGCTTTAAAGTGAGCAGATACTTCCACAACTTGCTAATTCAATGCAGTGTTACTCGTAACGACGTCATTCCGGAAGAAATTGACGTGTTTTCTTTTACTTCTGCTAAAGTAAATGGAATAAAAGTAACGCACTGCAAATTCTGGCAACGTTAGCATCGTTGCATCGCCCCTCTTAATGAGCTCGTTCTAAAGGTAATTCGCGTCGTAGACAATGCTTGGTATTACTCGGACACTGAACCACTCTTCCATAAGTGTAGGTTCATGAAAATAATAGATGATTACAATTATAAACTTGATAGATTGTACGCGGTATGTCTTAAATTTACAAATCATTCGTTGCAACCGCCTGCTAACCTAACTAGACAAAAATATTGCATATGGAGCGTGCAGAGCTGGATCATGAGAGTACCACGTCCTAGAACAAACTACGGGCTGCAGATGCTTCGGTACACACTACACGCACTATCGAACTTTTTTGACGAGCAAGGCGTTCACATTGAGCTAATAAACATAAAGTTGTAGTACCAATTGTGTTCTCTCTAGCTGCCTATTATTTCCTCGTATAGAACTTCTTAATATCTCTCAAAATATTTTTGTTACTTTCCTTTCCGCCAAGCTGCCGAACGTAGGGGATTCTGTCAAGCTATGTGGCTTTTTTCTTCTTCTTTCCCCTAACCTTCATTGTGTACTCGGTGTGCAAAATATAAAGTGATATTGAAATGTAATTGAATTGCCAAGGAAAACAACAAAAAAATAGTCAAAACTTTTTTTTAATACTTGTACGGATAGCGGGCACTGCCATTCAGGAATATTATTTGCAACGCCCTCTCTTAGCTGCATTGAGCAGCATCGAGCCTGCAAAAACAATCTACCATTACCACAAAAACAAAAGTTGCAAGCGACCTGTTGCAAGATTACTATGATGTAAATTAACCTTCCAAACATGAAAAAAAATTAGATGGGGGATTGTGTCTCTTAAGATTTTTGTTCCTTCTACATATCGAATATTTTCCCACGCAAATCCAGCAGGAGTACGCGTCTCCTAATCACCTCGGCACCACTGCAGTCACTCACACGAGGAAAACGGTTTTCGAATGCCCGTCCTCCAAGACGCGCTATTTGCCTTTCGTCGTGCTTTGGCTGCACGGGAACGCTCGAAGCTCACGAAACGCCAGAGTGTTCTTCAAGGAAGGAAGCTCGCTTTGAGGCGGAACAACTCAAGAACACCCAACTCATTCTGTCGGTCACTTGAGTCGCCAACTGCTCTGAAACTAGAGAGTTATCCCGCCGCCAGCGCCAACATTTCACCCCTTTTACTCCTTGCAGACGTTCTGGTCCTGTCAGGCACTTGAAAATCATGAAGCGATTTATGCAAATACAATTATGCGCGGCCTGGAGGAGCGCGAACCGGAATCAGGTGGCCGTTTCCTATCACTCAGCTAAAACCTTTATTTTTTGTGTTTCTTTTTTTTTCTGTGGCGCGCTTTTTTGGGAACGATATACAGAGTGTTTGTATTTCATTTTTCATTTTATTTTGTCTTGAGTATCAGGTAGCAGACTTCTTAATCTGTTTGGCCCGAAAAATATGTAATATTTTCTATACTCGAGGAAAATATGCTTGACGAGCGACGCTTCCAGGTGACGGTATAACTGGGAAAATTGGAATTTACCAATCGAAGAATAATTTTTTTTCTTTCTTTTTTTCCACGGGAATTTATTAGGAATGACCGTCTTCTGATCTAAGCACCAATAGTCGCTGAAAGTTATAAAACGACAAGTCCTCTTTCAGTTATATTCAATATTTCCATAGTCTGATTTTTCATTTAATAAATGTAATTTTTTGTTAAACAAAAAAAATATATCGGGAACAGCTTTGATATACGCGGCACAGTTGCGCGCAACCCCTCAGCAGAGGAATTTCTCGCGACCGTGCTGGGTACATTTAAAGCAACACAAAAGCACAGCCATTGGTCCGGCATGTGTCAGCTTGCCCCGATGTTTGTGCACATCAACTCTCGTTCGCCTGAACGAGTAAATTCTCCCTAACTCTCCATCAAAAAAAAAAGAAAAAAATCTTTCGCCGGTTATACTTCGTTTCACCTTCCGTCCAGACGCAGCGGATGCTACGAGGGAACGGGACCAATCAAGCAGCGTCAAAAGTGCAAATCACTAGGCTTGTTCTGTTTATGATTGGTTCAGCGATGAAAAACACAGACAGAAACATTACGAACACCATGACGTTGCCCTTTTGACGCTGTCTGATTCGTTTATATAATCTCGTAGCATCGGCTGCGTCTGGACGGAAGGTGAAACGAAGTATAGTTGTTATTAGGGCGAACACTGCCATCAAGTCCGACCTTACATTCTAAAAAAAGCCCGTGCGTTTACTTTCCCGCACAACACGCGGAGAGCCAATCAGCACAGCTTACGGAGGCAGCTCAGCGAATGACGATGCCGAAACATATGTTTAGACCAGAAAACGTAGTCTGAGTTGTGACATTGAGCAATGCAAAACGTCACGCTTGCATTGCTTAATGTCACAACTCAGACTACGTTTTCTGGTCTAAACATATTGTTTCGGCATCGTCATTCGCTGAACTGCCTCCATAAGTTGCGCTGACTGATGACTCTGGAGTGTTGTGCGGAAAGCAGACGTACGGGCTTTTTTTAGAGTGTAGCTCAGGGTCTACGATCCTCGGGAGCCTCATCAAGCAGCGTCGAAAGTGCCTCGTCACGGTCTCCTTCGTGGGTTTGCTATGACCGGCTAAAGCAATCGCGCACAGCGCAGGATCTCAGAGCATTCACCTTGGGCTATTGCTTTAGTCAGCGACAACAAACGGACAAAGGCGACCGTGACGAGGGCACTTTGACGCTGACTGATTGGCTCCCGAGGAGCGCGCTACCGCTGGCTGCGATCGGACTTAATGAGAAACGAAGTCTAGCGCCGTCTCCCGCGGCCTTTCGGAAGATTCGAATCGTGATGAAGACCTGAAGTCGCGTGATAGCGGCTGTCGATCAGTAATAGACCTAAACAATATTGTTTCCTTTTTTTGTAGGGAAGCAGTATGTTGAAGGGGAAAGAAACGAATGACTCATGGCTCGGTATCCCAGGTATACCTGGAACGCGTCTCTGATTCGTGTGTCTACCGTGTCTCTATTCGCAACTTTCACGACCTACAGGGGGCGCACTTGTGCCTATCAAAATGGCTGTCATCTGGATGATCGTCGTAGAACAGCAGTACGAGGCTGGTCTGCGACGCGTGAGTAATTATAGTTTTGCTATATACGAGCAGTATTAGAGCCTTAGTTTATTTTTTCACGCCAGGAAGGTGGTGGCAAGCACCTTTATTGTGAAACCGATCATCCAGGAGCTAGGGAGCGCGGTTCTCACACCGCGGTACCACCATCGCTGAAAGTTGCGATTTTCTCTATTTCTCTCGCTGTATTTCCGCCTATAGTGGTGAAGTCACGCAGTGAGTATTGACGCTGTCGCGACAATACTCACGAAAATCAGCACCACCTGACGCTGTCGCGACAGGTGGTGCTGATTTTCGGAATCACCCATGCGTTGTGGGTGGTGCCGGCGAGGCGACGGACGCCTTCTCATCTGTAGTCCGCCCCTTTTAGCAGCTGACGAAAACTCCGGCGTCCCGGATTGAAATTTGGGATGCCATCACGCCAGCGACGCTCGCGCCCCTCGAGCTGTTGCTCAGTCGTTTCTGCAGTCAACCGTCCAACGGTTGACTGCGACAATTTGAAATATAGTATATCCTCGAAAACCTCCGCGATTTGTTCGGTTGCCTACAATCTGGGAGGTTCGAACGTTCACAAAAATCAGATTCCAGCGTACGATTTCCACGGCGAGTGCGTCTCTTTCGAAAGCTACCAAAGTTTGCGCCCTACGCTCGAACGCCTAAAATGTCACTAGCCAGAGCGCATTCTTAGAACGCGCTGAACAGGCGATTCGAAATATTCACGACGGTTGGCGAGTGATGGCGGCCTCGTGGAAAGCTGCGTGATTTTCAAGAACCATGGCCTGACTATTCGTCCACGATAATAAGCACTCCCGATTTCTTTCGATTTGTTTCATTGCTTGGCTTTCAACGACTGCCCCTACCTGTTTTGCTTCTTCCGTAGCACTAAGTAAAACACGCCGCTGTGGGTCACTCTTCACTTTATAAACACGAATGGAAAGTCAATCCCCTAATTTCTTTTCTCTGGTCGTACAATCATCCCCTTTGTTCGTTGGTTCCAGTTTGCCGCGTGAAAGAACCTTCTTGCGCCTGGTGTTGAGACACGCTTATTTGTTTGTTCGTTTTTCTTTCTTCGTGGTCTCGGTCAATGGAAAAGAAGGACTCGGGCGTGTCGATAAAGAAGGCGGTCCCCCACTGCAC
The DNA here is from genome assembly GCA_037355805.1 of Ixodes ricinus. Classification (NCBI taxonomy): domain Eukaryota; kingdom Metazoa; phylum Arthropoda; class Arachnida; order Ixodida; family Ixodidae; genus Ixodes; species Ixodes ricinus. The sequence continues at coordinate 8,226 of JAZHYW010025429.1, read as the reverse complement.
CAACGCTTAATGGAGCCGCGCCGCTTCACACGGCCGTGCGAGACAAAGCATGGCCAGGAGCTTCCTCCCTTCAGCAGTTTGTTTGGCCATTCATGAGCCACAATCTCTCGTCGTCAGTGCGCCCTAAAATAATGGTTCCAGAAAACTGCGATGTTGCTGCCTTGAGGTGTCCATTATGTGTGAAACTGTGGAAATTCGGCTTCCATTATTGGAGCCACTTCTCGTGAAAACACGGCGGGATGTGCAGATTACGGCGCTGACTTGTTAGGGAATTTTAGAATGGCATACGCAGAAGGCTTTGAGTACGCAAATAATAGCATCGTTGTCACTTCACATGCGCCAAACTCTAATCGTGTTTTGCGCATTGCGTGCGCTATTCTAGCGTACGCAATGTTGTGGGAAATTGCGTGCGTACACAAGCGTCTTTCCGCTCCCCAGGATTCGTGATGCGCGAGAAGTTGCTTAAATCCAAGACGGGCACAGTTGGAAAATGGCAGCTCCACGGACCGCGGCAGCCGCGGCTGTGGTCGCTTTGGCGGCCGTCGTGAGCGCGACGTCGGCGGAATCCTCGGGGCTGAGATTTTCAATACATGCTGATTGCACTCTACGAGAGGTGCACGTCACAAAAGGTTTGGAAGACCCAGCAGTTAAGGTGGGCAACGATTGCCGGCATCCTGCTGCTTGCGACGCGCGAGCATTTCTCGGTGAAGGTACGGCGGGTACGGTGTGCGAAGGTCAGTACACGAGACCTCTCTTGCCGAAGCAACGCAAGCGGAGACGACCGGTCGCGACCGCTTGCAACGTCGTAGTGACGTTGCAAGCGCGTGATGCTTCGGTTTTTGCGTCGCGGCGAAGAAACGCAATTTGAAAACTCTCTTCCGCAGCGTGCGCTAACGCAATCGCTAAATTTAGCACTAGCGTGCGCTAAGATTGCGTACGTTAGTATTCTAAAACTCCCTGTTAGGATATCGGTAGTGATAGCACTTGGAGGCAGTATAAATAGTGCTCAGATTCTGACACTCATTCCCCAGTACAGACGAATGAGAGTGTACTAAAGGATTGGTGGGGATGTTTTTTATATATTGGTTTCGCGGGTTCACCACTTAGGAAGCATGACAAAGGCGTGGTGCCTGAGAAAGCCTCTGCAGTCCCCCAAAGTTCAGCAGCTCAAGATGATTACATAGTATTGTATACGATAATTCTATAAGACAAATCAAAAGTAAACAATCGGAAAATTTATTTGGTAGAACATAGGATAAATATACGTCAATAAATATTTTAATCTAAACCCTGACACACGGAGAAATGAATAAAGGACAAGACGACACAAAGTCGTGTTTCGTGTTATAAAGATTCAAACGAAAATTTATAATAAAAATCCCACATTTCATGGAACTAAAAAGGAGCTCTCTAAACTCAAAATTAAGTTACACAACTTTTACGCTATACAAGAAACATTATGACAACTTTGGGATACAGTAACAATAAAGAATCACCTACAAAAATATTTAGAAAAATATATTACAATTATACGTTTGACATGTGAACAAAATCAAAACTTTAGATGAAATTGCAGTGAAAACATATCTTCTTTTTCTTTTTATATAGATAGACTAGACGGGGCGACTATGTTCGTTGTCTAATACTCTATCCACATAAATATGCAATTTCGCTAAAAACCAGAAACCTTCTGCCATATTTTTTTTTTTAAGAATATAAGTAGTTTTATTCAAGTATCTGTCCATATCCGTTCTGTTTGAAGTGTAGTTACTTGAAATGTTGACGTTTGTCGGTCATCGTTTGTTTTTATAGTCGGCATCCTTCGCTTCTGGTTACTAAACGGATTTGCACACAGGCCGTCGGTTGCAGTGTAGTTCATTTTTATGTGTCCATTGTAAAAGTCGGAAATAGTATACTTTGCCTGCCTCAAAAGAGTGATCGTGTTCTTCAACTTTTTGTAGCACTTTATCATTTTTCTCTGCAAAAGAATTGGTTTATTATACTTCGTGGCTGCCGTCGTTCTCGAGACTAAAATGCGGCAGGTAATTTTGACCTACACTCTAGAAAAAGCCCATGCGTCTATTTTCCCGCACAACACTCGGAGAGCCAATCACCGCAACTTACGGAGGCAGCTCAGAGAATGACGATGCCGAAACATATGTTGAGACCAAACAACGCACTCAAAGTTGTGACATTAATCAATGCAAACGTGACGCTTGCATTGCTTAATGTCACAAGTCAGAATGCGTTTTTTGGTCTAAACATATGTTTCGGCACCGTCATTCGCTGAGCTGCCTCCGTAAGTTGCGCTGATTGGCTCTCCGAGTGTTGTGCGGAAAGTAGACGCACGGGTTTTAGAGTTATAATAAAAACTTTTGTAACTTCTAAATGATGACCGTAAATACTCATGAACGTGCTCAATGCTCATCCTATGAGAGGATGTGAAGGTGTGAAGCCGTGTGGCTTTGCTCGATGCTGATCTGGCGCATGCATGCTCGTTGAGCTCTGAAATTGCAGGGTTCGCAGCGGAAGAGCTACACCACTGTGCGCACAGTTCTGCAATATCATTAAGGCAATATCGAATAGCAAATCGAGCGGTCGTGCGCGTCGATCCACACTCGAAAAACAACTCCAGTCGTCAGCTCGGAGAGCAGCACAGGTTGCACGAAAATGGCGAAAATGAAGCCGGTGCCTTTTTCGGCACACGTTGGCCCGCTGGCGACCCCATGAAGCAGCCGATAATCACCATCACCAAAATTTATTGTCCTCGAAGACACGCAGGAAATATTACACAACGAAGTGGGCACACACCTAAATATATTAATATAAAAACAATCGATGACCATAACATTAACACAATACTAAAATGCTGCGTGGTGGGAAACACTAACTCGTGTTTCGTAGGCTATGAACGTCAATGATTAATTCTAAGCGGTACTTACGGACAAGGACGTACCACATGAGTACGACAATAGCGAAGAAAACACGGGTGTTCCGTTCCAAAGACCAGCTTCCCAGCGACCGAGTTGGCGGCCGGCCGACTGCGCTGCGATCTCTGGCCCTTATAATTCCTTTATTCCGGCACGGCCAAGGGGCAGCTACCGCGAGCACCATCAGTCCACAGCGTCGGGAGTTAATACGGGGCATTTAATATTTCAAAAGAAGCCCCCGTAAACGAGGCAGCTCGGGGTCTGGCAAGCTGAAGGCGGGCCCAGGAAACACGGGGGCACCTACACGGGTTTCGGGTCTCGCTAAAAGCGGGGCACGAACCGCTCTCGCGTTTAAGAGCGTTCACGCGTCGGGAGACGTCGATCGTTAATCGTGTCTCGGATGATGAAAACGAGGCACAAATACAACGGTCTGCGGCACGCAATACTACAGCCGGCGCGGCGTGAGTCGCGTGTTGCGTCGGCACCTGATCGAGGAAGGGCAGGAGCACGGACGGCAGGAGGTGTAACAGATGAGAGAGTGCGTCGGGGCGCCCAGCATTCGAGGGGCCTGACGCTGGCGGTGCTGGTGGCCCTCGAGCTGGCCCAACAGGAACGACAAAACGCGCTGCTGCGGGGACGCGTTCCCCTGCAGGCGTCGGAAGCTGGCCGAAGAGTTGGGGGAGGGGCGAATTTCGCACGCTACGCTCAAAATAAATGAAGAACACGGACCCCGGAAGAAAGCAGAGAATGGAGGAGGCGCCGACCAATAACAACAAATAAATGTTCATAACGCCTAAAAAAAAAAAAGGACTGTCGATGTCAGCTTGGTTGAATTAATTGCTACGAAAAAATAATAGAAACAAATCAACCAAAAAAATTTTTTGTCTAAATATTTTAGGGGTTTTGGAGAAACTGTCATCCGCGTGGCGCGCTCGGATGAGGACTATACTCTATACGCAGCCGACGCTATGAGGTAATGGAACAAATCAAGCAGCGTCAGACTCGAGATACCCTTCCCTGTTCATGATTGGTTCAGCAATGAGAGAACATGTACAAAAACGGGACGAACACCATGATGGTGCCCTTTTGACCCTATGTGATTTGTCCAATCAGCTCGTAGCGTCGTTTGCGTCTGAACTTAAACTGAAACGAAGCATAGAAGACCTTTAAAAATTTAGCCAGTTACGCCTATTCATTCTTTAAAGTCGGCTTGACTTTAAAGGATGCTTGCATCAGTATTTTCGATCACAAAACCGATAAAAACCTGTTGAGACTTGTTTCTTTGCGTACAATGAATGGAACATATTGTATGTTTGTTTAATTTAGGGGAAATTGAAAGGGAAGCCAGGAGCTAATTCCGCGGTGGTAACCGCTACCCGTCGTTTTGCTTGTCGAGCACCCTAGTTTTCGAAGTCTCTGAAAGCTGGCCGTTTATTCGATGCAGTTTGAAGACTGCGTGACAAAACGTTGACCTCAAGATCAACTTTTTTGCTACAAAAACAACAACCGACATACACTTTTTTTAAGAAGAAATGTTCCGTTTTTGGTAACATGGCAAATAGTAGATAAACAAAATAGATTTGGACAACGAAGCGTTGCCCATGACGTCTTATCTCACTCTAAAAAAAGCCCGTGCGTCTACTTCCCGCACAACACTCGCAGAGCCAATCACCGCAACTTACGGAGGCAGCTCAGCGAATGACGATGCCGAAACATATGTTTAGACCAAAAACCGCAGTCTGAGTTGTGACATTAAGCAATGCAAAACGTCACGCTTGTATTCCTTAATGTCAGAAAGTCTCTCAGGGTGCGTTTTTTGGTCTAAACATATGTTTCGGCATCGTCATTCGCTGAGCTGCCTCCATAAGTTGCGCTGATTGGCTCTCCGAGTCTTATGCGAAAAAGTACACTCACAGGCTTTTTTTTTTTTTGTGCTCTTGTTGTTTTTTTTTTTTTAGTCATTAACTACATATATATTGTGAAGTATGCATTTTTAAACCGATTGCTTTGTTTGTTTGTCTGTTTGTTTGTTTGTTTGTTTGTTGTAGTTGTTTTCTGCGCTGAAAATCCAGTGTTTTGGAATATTTTCAATACTATGCGGAGGGCAAGTTCGTCTGCTTCTCGCGCAGGGGGTAGCGGTGACGTCAGAACGCCGAGCCCTGATTGGCTGATCGCGGTCCCCTATCTGAGCGTCGTCTGCTCCTTTGCAACGTCGTCTGCTCGCAACGTCGTCTGCGTCTGTCTTACCTTTCCTGCGACTTTTGCAAGTGGAGAGGCCAGATTCACGAAACTATCTTACGCCAAAAATATGCGTAAGACAAAACTTAAAAACAAATTCGTATTCACGAACCGAAATTTTCGTAAGTTTTGCGCAGGTTACGACAAAATCCTACGACAGCTCCGAAGCTACGCACTTGTTCCGATCAAATCAGCATGGCCGACAGCGTCGCGGTCGCGACGACCAACGGACGTTTATTTTTCTACGTGCGCTTCTCTCGCGTCCCGACTTCAAGCAGCAAGAAAAAGTAAAAAGTACTTGAACCAGACCACGACGAACAAGAACGCTGGATCCACAAACACCCGGGAAAAGCTCCAACGGCCACGATTCCACCGACACCGACCAAGCGAACTCGGCAGATAGGCCTAGCAGCCACTCCGACTCGGTGACCGTCTGCCCACGACCGGCTGGCGTGCTGAATGGAATGTGCCCGCGCGACCCTTGTGAACCCTTCCCGTATTATACTGTGATCACTGACCTCAATTTTAGATTAAGAGGTCAATCTCTTCCTCTTGTCATCTCCTTGTTTTCCGAGGCAACGGTGACTCTCGCCGGTGAAAAAGCGGTGAATATCCGACAGACGCAGGAAAGGTAAAGGAGCCATCGCTTTGACTAGCAGACGTAAAGCAGACGACGTTAACTGCGCCAACCCGCCGACGCCGTTAAAGAATGAGGAGTCTTGCCGCACACGAAAGGGGGGAAAAAGTATTTGGGAGGGAACTTGCGGACACTAACACGCTCACTCTCGGTTCTTAGCAAACAAACCTCGGCGTCTCGGGACACCTCGCCAGTGAGTACTTTGACTTCCTCCTTGATGCGCGTCTGCTAGTTGTTCGACAAAAACAACGAACCGCTCGAGTTATTTCGTCTGCCTTCTCTGAAAGGCGAAGTCGAGCTCGCTCGTAAAGACCTGCACTTCCGAAAGTCGCAGGAAAGGTAAGACAGACGCAGACGACGTTGCGAGCAGACGTTGTTGCAAAGGAGCAGACGACGCTCAGATAGGGGACCGCGATCAGCCAATCAGGGCTCGGCGTTCTGACGTCACCGCTACTTCCTTTCTCATGCGCAGAAGACGAAAATGAGCCCACTTGCGAGGCGTATAGACAATTGCAAGCATGGAGCGCAGACTGGTGCCCCATGCGTGTGTAGCGTCTTGGGTTGTTCCAGACTTGTTAAAATGGTATGGAACGGTTGGTAAAAGCAATAACTTTTTATTTAGTCACGATAGTTCTGAAGACGAGGCGCAGTCTTCGCAGTCTGGTGCCGCGTTGTTGTGAAGTCCCCTGTGCAATCTCCCTGGTGATCTTGCATCGTATTCTCTTCTGCCTTCGTGTGTAAGGTTACCACGCGGTGGCCTGAACTCGTGAAATCGTGAGGCAACACGACAGCCAGACGATAGAGCAGTATCCGCGGTGTCACGGTGAGCCATGAGGTTATTGTCCAATGTTATGCAATCTGGATATTGCACGAAACTGATGCAAGCGAGGGGCAGTGTTCCGCCGACGACGCGGCACCTGAATCGGGTATTGTAACCCGACGCTCTCAGGAGACGATTGAGTCGAGCGGAAAAATGTTCTCTCGGAAGCCGCCGTATGTCGGTGCGTGCGTCACCACACGTGCATGCACGTGCAGCGTGCGCGTGAACGTAGCTTTGACAAGCTTACAAATGCACGGGCTTGCCGGCACTGAGCGAAGACATGGCGGCGACCAGACGCCCCGCTTGCAATAAATAGTCTTATGATACGTTCACACTTGCGGATCCGCTAACGAATCCGCCCAGCTCTTGACACTGGGGCGAAACGCTGGGCGAGAAACGCAGCGGCGAGCCGCCGAATGAGGCGTTTCGCTGACCGGAATTGACATTCTTGTACAGAGCGACCAACGTTATTAGATTAACTCAGTTACGGAACTGTTCATAGACGCTGCATGCACGAACAGTACCCCCTCACTCACCACGACTCGCCCGGAGTCGCTCGACGCGCCGCCGGACGGCTGCTTTGGTAACTGAATCGGGATACGTTCGTTTCAACGTTACTAGAAACGTAAAAACTAACGAAAAAAACTCTTTTGTTGTAACTTTTATTGGAGATTAGTACAAAATGGGGGCGCGTGATGTTTTCTACAATTTTTAGTTTTCAAGGTTTTGGAGCACAATTAATATTGTTTTTATTCAACCATGCCTCAGCGGGGATTTCAGGTAGCGCGTCCCGACCTAGGCGCATTTTAACTTCGGGGGTATCTCGCGGCGCGTCCGCTCGGGAGACGGGGGTGGCACCCTGTAACCCGATTGAAGCCAAAAATAGATGTCACGTGCAGTTCCTCGAGTGACCGCTGCGGGAGAAATGGCGGCGCTGTGATCGCCATTTGGCGCTTCAGCTGTGCTCTTTGGAATGCACAGTTATAAAATAAAAATATAGATGGCGCTTCGATCGACTCCAGGCGGATTGAAGTGAGTGAGGGGGGTACCCCCTCCGCGAGAGTTCCACAACTGAGGTAATCTAATAACGTTGAGCGCGACGCTGCCTACGTCACGAGTACGCGTTCTTCCAGGTTCTTCCGGGAGCAGCAACGCCCGGGAGACAGCCGAGGTGGAAACTCTCGCGCCTTCTCGTCATATTTGACGGGATGTTACGAAAACAGCTGCCCCCCAAATCACAAATTATATTATCCGCATAAAAAAAAATTTAACCTTTTTTGTTTATTTTGTTGATTCTAGACTACTCATAACCATTTTCCTCTAGAAACATTTGCTGTCTTCAGGAAGATGGTACCTACACTACTAAAACCATCCCCTCAATTGGTCTAGATTAAAGCTCTAGAAATGGGACTAATTCAGAGAGGCTGGGAGACGCACACACCCGTTGAATATAATTCGTGTTTTAGGTTCACGTTGCCAGAGATCTCAAACAGTCTGATGAGGCTGTTTGCGACATAAATATTTTTTTTTTAAAGGAAGGCCTTTCTTAAAAAAGGCAGAGTCAACCACCGAAAATCTGCAGTTGCGTAGCTGTTCGCCTT